>JAGSMP010001142.1:0-35000 GCA_029286625.1 Parnassius orleans
TCTATTTTCATATACCTGTCGTGACTGTTGATGAAGCCGTGCCAGTTCTAAAGAACTTTGAAAAATCACCTATAACCAACAAAAGCTGTTCTTTCTTTTCACCTTAAGAGGTATGTTTACATTACTAATATCAAAAGCATGGTATTACCGGTATAGGTATACCTGTACGCGTCAGAATTTGAACACCATTTTGTCGGATGTATGTGATGTCATCACTTCGTAAAGAATAGACGCAATATCGACGGTTCATGGACACAGCATTTTAAATTCTCGTTTGAAATACGTCCATGAACGATCAGTGATGGACCACTCGCTAAGCCACACGTGCTTATCCCTTCAAAAATTTACGATTCGCGACAAACACTCGTTAAGGTGAAATTACACGGTTCAATCAAATTGAATCACTTTGGTTGAATGGAGCAGAAATGAAAGGAATACTGTTTAAGGTGAAATTACACGGTTCAATAAAATTGAATCACTTTGGTTGAATGGAGCAGAAATGAAAGGAATACTGTTTACACGGTATCTGGAAAATGAACTGTTCAACATATTCTCGAAGATGTCGTCGAATGAGGTCGTACGTTTAGGAGTTGCAATAATATGTGATCATTTAATAAAGAATTATCAAAAGAAGCTAAGGAAACGCTGTCGTTGGTGGGTGCGATCATGGGTATTAAGAAGGCAAGCCTTAGGAGCGTCAAACCGTCTATTGAGAGAATTGGCAGAAGAGGATCCAGATGCATACCTCAATCATCTTCGCATGAATGAAGCAAAATTTGATGAACTTCTTACAATGGTTACACCGTTAATTCAGAAAGAAAATACTATGATGAGGGATGCTTTGCCCGCAAGAGTGAAATTGCAAATCATTCTCAGACATCTTGCTACTGGGGATTGTTTTGGATCATTGGAAGCATTATACAGAGTACCGAGATGCTCAATATCATCATTATCTTTTGCAAAGGATATGGATAGTACTACGAGATTTTATTAAGGTCAGTAAAATATAGTGTAAATAAAACAAATGAATTAAGTAAATTTAGTGTATTCTTTTAATATTTCACAATATGTTTCTCATAGCTGTTTGAGTTTTCTTGAGTTGCAAGGTATCTCACTAATTTGTTGAGTGTTTATGAGTGTTTGGACCTCATGATGATCATAAGTTTGAATAGGTGCCTTGAACTGAGAAATGGACGAAAGGATACTCATGTTGATAAGTATCTGGAGACATTACATAGGTATAAGAACTATGTGACAACGATGATGAACGCGTAGAATCATGAGGGGATGTATTAATGAACTGCAGCCGTTCCTGCACCATGACTTCTTGTAATTTCTGTTGACAAATCAAAGCTCGATGTAGTGTATTCGCTAACTGCACAGCCAAACTCCTACAGAATAAGTCAAATTCATCTTCGGTGTTATTTTTAGCATCATCGCTAATGATTTTCAACTGCTTTATAGCCTTGTCTATTGGTGTATCACTGCATCTTTTCCGGTTTCTCGGCGCATGAGATATATTCGCGAGAGGCTGTTCATCTTTTGAGGTCTGAGAATGTCCGCTATCTTTTGCTTGAGGAGTTTCCTGACTCTTCTCTGTGTTTTCATATTCTGTCACCTGTGACTGCTGCTCTGGGATGTCCTGTAAATAAAATTATGATTTTGTTTCAGGTTCCACAAAGCGAAAGTGAATGGAGAAAGATAATGAATAGTTTTTACAAGACGTGGAATAATGGAGTTTTACAAGTTTTCCAAACTGCTGTGGAGCCATGGATGGAAAGCTAGTAAAGATAAGATGCCCGCCAAATAGTGCTTCTGAGTATTTTGATTACAAAAAAAATTTCAGTATTATTTTATTCGCTGTCGTAGACGCCAATTATAATTTCATTTACATAGATGTGGGAACTAATGGAAGAGCAAATGATGCTTGCGTTTTGAAAATCAACATTGAATGAAGCGATAACCGCAAATCTATTAAACATACCAAATGAAGGTGTTTTCGTAGCAGATGATGCATTTCCTCTGAAAACAAATATTTTGAAACCACACAATACAAGAGGAATTCAACGAAAACGCAAAGTTTTCAACTATCAGCTATCCAGAGCAAGACGCGTAGTCGAAAATGCATTTGGCATATTAGTAGCAAAATTTAGAATATTTGAAAAACCCATCCCACTCACTGTGTCAAAAGTTGAACAGTTAGTAAAAACAACGTGCGCTCTTCATAACTGGCTTAGAAAAACAACCCCCAATATTAACTTACAACATTCACTTGAGAGAGAGGATTGGGAAAAGGGATGTATTATCCCAGGAGAATGGCGACAAGTACCATCCGAAGCGATTGTGGGCATACCGCAAACCAGGCTAGGAAATCATACTGAAAACGCCCGCAGAGTGCGAAATATGTTTGCAGAAAAATTCATCACTACTGACATTGTACCGTGGCAATTGCAAATGATAAGAAGAGTAGAATAATTTTCAATCTGTTTTATGTATTTGTGTAAGATTGTTTAAAAGCTTGTAATAACTATTGTGTTTTATTTAAATACTAGCTTTTAACCGCGGCTCCGCCCGCGTGGATGTGTCAGCTATCGCAACAAGTATGAACACATTACCTCCTGTTGGACTCCACCGTAGTCGGTTAAAAAGTAGCCTATGTTACTCAAGGTTAGTGTAGCATTTAAAAGTAAAAAATTTTGAAATCAGCCCAGTAGTTTCGAGCCTATTCAATACAAACAAACAACTAATCGAATCTTTCCTCTTTATAATATTAGTGTAGAGTAGCGGTTCGCTCCAGCTTCGCATGGGTTTAATATATTAATTTAAATAGTAGGTACTCACGAAGTTAGATGTGCCTTCCCTTGGAACACATACAGCATTCAAAAACTCATCCGCTTGTTTAAACCAAAACAACTTTGGAACATAAATATCATCTGTGGAACAACCGCTTTTGGTCGATCATTTTATTTTCGCTAATTCACAAGTATAACGGGTACGTATACTTTTAATTTTTAATTTATGTCTTCTTCGTTTACACCGCTATATGTTCAAATCTTCAATTGAGCGATTTAATAGCATTTCACGACAATCTGGGTTTTATAACCCTCCGTTTTATAATTCCATAGACACGTATACTTTTAAAATGTTCCAAGAACAGAGGCGTGTTCTTCCTTCCATTTGAAAACCATTTCGTAGGTATGTAGTAGGTAGGTACGTATTGTCCAAAAATACGCCCTTCCTCGACACTGTGGCGCGCACGACTGACTGTAAAAGTGAATCGTTCAATTCTTGTGTTTACATTCATTTCTCATTCATCCGCGTTGAAGATTGAACGCTAAAAGTGAAAATATTGAGCATGTTCAATTCTTTCAACGCCGTAGAACGACAACATTCAATGACATTGAATGATTCACTCTAAGTTTACATGGATCAATTTGGTTGTTTCATCCAAATTGAAAGACAAAAGTGAACCGTGTAATTTCACCTTTATCGTCCATCCGTAGTTTCTTTAGCCATATCTAAACGTCGATATTGTGAAAATGAGGTCAAAGTTAGAAATATGATAATTATTAGATCTTACTTTAACTAATGAAGTATTGGCTCCACGATTCTGCAGTTGTGTCCCTGCCTGTGGCAATACTTTCCGTGATACCGAAACGCGTGCGTGACCTGCCGTCGAGTCATCATCGCGTACGTCGTCGGTGGCTGCACCAATCATTAGCGCGCGGGCAGTACCGGATGCGGTGCTTGCCCGAAAATGTTGACGCGGCCTGTAATAATGCCTCGGACGGCGGCGGCGGCGAAGTAAAACGTTCCATGCGTATTCAATCCAGCAAGGATAGTATTCAGCACATCCTTGTTCGACTCATGCTAGCATTTACGAGAGCGAGATTGTTGATCAGACATTTTAAGATTTATAAACTGAACACAAAACAAAAAGAAAACTACTAAAATATTAAAATGTAATCACGACAATAATCTTTAATTTTAATGTTAATCAGGTGTTACAAAAGCGGGTAGGCGACGAAACACTATCCCACTTCTGATATTGTTCTGCGAATATCCTGTTGTGGTGATTTTTTTATAAACAGACAATGAAAATGTGCCCTAATTAAAATAAGTGTTATCTTTATGTCTGCAATGTAAAGTAAAGGTAAGTTAGTACTTACATCATAACAGATCTATATATGTTAATAACTGATTTTAAACGAAATGTTCGTAGGTTGGAGTGTTGCAAAGAAATTTAAGTTGGAAGAGTTGCGGAAGAAATTACCGTACCATAGACGCACTGTTATTAGAAATAGGATAGTAGGGATATTAAAATAAGTTCACAGAATATCCGTGTTAAATGATACACAATAAACTGTGTTTTATAAACTGAAGTGGCAAACGACTTACAGACCTCCTAGTTGTCACTTTTGTGTGTGTGTGCAGTGTTGCAACCAAATTTAAAGGCTACTGACGCGTTGTCATTTCTGAGAACTAAGATGGAATGCCTAACAGCCCGTAATTATTCTGGCTCTTTTTACCCTTTAGACTAGAACACACTAAAACGCACTGCTGTCTTGGCGGCGAAATCGGTGAGTGTGATGCCTATCCGACGTATCTATACGACGATTCCTAAGTATTCCTAAGCAGAAAAATATTATAGTAGATAAATGATAAACTATTGATATTAACAAAACTGCAGATCTGTGGGTGATTTTCGTTAAAGTTATTGCGTCTATAATAGATACAATCGCTTCAACTAGCTATTATTTTTAATACTTGTATCGAATTTGGTGTCTTCCTGATTTAATATAGCATAGTAAAGTAATACCTTTATTCAAATCGGGTAGTACATTAGACCCCGCCAATTTTAGACCCATTTCTGTACTGCCAACACTAAGTAAAATTTTGAAAAAATTATTCTTGATCAAATGTTAATTTTTTAATGTTAATAATTTACTTCATAAAAATCAATTCGGTTTCGCAAGGGTCGCTTGACAACTGATGCCGGTGTTGAGCTATAAATATATCTTTAATGCATGGGAGAATTCACAGGATACTTTGGGAATTTTCTGTGACCTATCCAAGACCAATTGTAATCATCATGAAACATAATAACATATAAGAACACATAATCAGGAAACTTCAACACTACGGTGTGAAGTTATGCTCTTAAATTAATTATTTCATATTTAAGTAACAGAAAGCAAAAGTTGTAATTAACAGTATGAGCTCTTCCGGGTCGATAATTCAAATGGGCGTGCCTCAAGGCTCAATTCTCGGCTCTTTTCTGTTTCTTGTATACATTAATGACTTACCTTACATAGTAGGGTATAACCATGATATAGTATTATTTGCTGATGACACTTCTTTAATTTTAAATTAAAACGACAATTACTAAAATATGACGAAGTAAATAATGCTATATCTAAATTAGTAAATTGTTTCAATGTTAATAATTTGCATTTAAAAGGCACTAAAATGAAATGTATGAAATTCATGACTCCAAATGTCAAATAATTAAATTCTAATGTAATTTTAAATGGGAAGGAACTGAGTCTTGTCGATACCATTTTTCTAGGAATCACACTAGACACGAAGCTTCAATGGAGCGCATATATCAAAACTAGAAGCAGGCGGTTCTGCAGCATATGCTGTAAAAGATTAGAAATCTTACCAGTTTTGAAACAGCTAGACTAGTTTACTTTAGCTATTTCCACAGCATAATGTCGTATGGTATTTTTCTATGGGGACACGGCTTACACTGAAATATATTTGTTTTACAGAAGAGGGCCATAAGAGTAATTTATGATTTAAAGCCTAAAGTCGCTGCGACAAAAATTTAAGGAAATTAATATATTAACTTTAGTCTCTCAATACATTTATGAAAATATAATGTACGAAGACAAAAAAAAGTTTTACAAAATAAGTGATATTCATTCTGTAAATACTAGGAACAGACACAAGCTAGTAGTACCAGTTACTCGACTTCACCGAGTCAGTAATTCATAATTGGGGCGATGAATACGCTATTACAACAAAATCCCAGAAAATATACAAAATTTGACCTGTTCAAAGTTCAAAAACTTTATTAGACTAAGTTTGTATAAAAAGGGTTATTATAATATTAAGGAATTTATGGATGATAATAACTGTGAATGAGGTGATCGCTACCAAGCTATTTCTAATTTGTTTTGTGTTGTTAATTGTATACATAAATGATTGTAAGCTGTTATTTAAAAAAGTCCCGCTGGGTTTCTTGCTGGTTCTTCCCAGAGCAGAGGTTTTATTTTTCAAACCAGTGGTAATTAAACAAAACAGTGACTTTCAATAAGTATTATTTATAATCTATATTGAATAAAAGTTTCTGTTTCTGTTCTAAAGATAAAATGAAATACGATAGAATCCATAAATGAATTTTATTTAACGTGGAGGATACCATGAACTTACAAACGTCTATTATCTCTACTAATCATTCTTCTTCTAATGATAGTCCGTAAAGTCCAACAAAGTCCTGCTGGACATGATTTTTATTTCTAGGATCACCAATGAAAAGTACACAATACTCTTTTAAATATATATAAATAATTGAGGTGCCATTCAAGTGCCTTACAAATTATAGACGACCACGGCTTATATACTATATAATATTGCTTATAACTAATAACTAAATAAGAGAGCTCAGAGGGACACATTATTAATTAATTACACACCATAAAACTGTCTACGTATAACAAAAATGAAGAACATAATGAAATAAAATAATAGAATAAAATCTTTTATTTCTGACCTTTCTATGCAAAAATACTTGAAAACTACGAAATTCTTAAAAGTTAGTTTATAGATACAGTAACTTTTATACTATATCTATATTACAAATTTAATCTTTATCTTATTTTAATTGTTATTCAGCTTCCAGGTCAGGTTATCTAGTGGTTGGCCTCCTCTAATTTTCTTCACTTGTTTCGGTCAAGTGCTGTTCTTCTCCAACCTTTTGAGATCATTCTCACACCTTTTTCTACCTTCCTCTTCGTCTTTTTCCATTTCTCGGTACCATTCTGTTATTTTTAGTCCATTTTCTGTCTTCGTTCTCGTTATATGACCTATGCATCTCCATTTCAGTGTTTTGTTTATACCCTAACGTCTGATAAATGTTTACATAAATACACATAGTAATAGACGTATGCCTCTACAAGTTAAAAAAGAATTCAAGAAGAAATTATAAAAACATATACATTTAAAAATTTGACAAACATGTCTCAATTTCAATTGCAGAATTACACTTAATCACAATGCTTTAGCAGCACATTTGTGGCCTTTAATTTAGTGTAAAAATGATTGACTTAAAAAGTTCTGAACTTCCACAAACTTTGTATAATGAACCAATATACCTCTACTCGCAAGATAAAGTTTTTTACAGGATAGTCTTACTTCGGTCTTTATGTACTTTGAATTGCTTGCTTAAGTTGTCGTATATCTTATGTTTGGTTGTAAGTTTTATGTGGTAGAGCATTCTGCAGTTATATTACTATAGTTGTAGCACGAATGGTCGGCTCGTCCGGGGGACCACGCCTCACAGAATACCAGCGTAAAATAGCAGCTTAACGCTGCTGTGTTTCATATGGTGAGTGTAGAGAACCGGAGATCCTTTTTACTGGAAACGAGGCATTCCATCTTAGTCCTCACGGGTGACAACGCATCTGCATTTTGATTCGTCATTGAGGATAGATGTGGATGTCTATGGGCCACAGCAACCACTTACCATCAGGTGGATTGTGTGCTCGTTTGTCAGCGTTATCCTATAAAAAAATATAAAAATTGTAATTATTAGTAAGTCGCATTACGGCGTATTTTTTTCTCATCTAAACACATGAACAAAAATGAAGTGTCTGTCTGTAATATTGAAATAACAGGCTTATTTTAAGCTCAGCGAGTTATTTGCACGCCATTATGACATAAACAACCATTTTTTTTAATGTTGTCCGTCTGTCTATCTGTCTGTCTGTGTGGGCTAATCTTCAGAATGGCTGAACCGATTTTGATGAAATTTTACGAACAAACAAAGAGCAATGTTGGGAGGGATCTAATCTATATTTTACCAGCAATCCGCCCTGTCTTCGCACAGGAGATTTCTGGATCTCGAACACAGCGCCAGCTACCGGATTCAATTGTGAACCTAAACTATTCTCATATCAAATTTATCGCACACACAAAATTTCATGAAAATTGGTCCAGCCGTTTAGGAGGAGTTCAGTCACATACACACGGACAGGAGAATTATATATAAAACTAGCGATCCGCCTCAGCTTTCCACGGCTGATTTCTAGATCTCGACAACAGCGCCACCTACTGGATCCAACTGTGAATCTAAACCATTATCTAATCAACTTAATCACACACAAAATTTCATCAAAATCGGTCCAGCGTTTAGGAGGAGTTCAGTCACACACACGGAGAGAATATATAATATAAAATATACATATATTATACATAATATAAACTTTATTCTATCTATTGATGAAAACCGCATCAAAATGCGTTGCGTAATTTAAAAGATCTAAGCGTACAGACGGCGGGAAGCGACTATGTTTTATACTTATGAGAATATATTAGGCGTAACTGGGGCAGGTTCCTAGTAATAAATGAAATTAAAACTTAATCATACTGTACCCATTTTTAAATCGACGACATCGAATTCATCAGTATGGAAATTTAGAATAAGAGTTTTGTGTGGTTTTAATGTCAGCTCATCACCAGATACACACCCGCAATCGACAGCCTACTCAATGTGCCTTTTTATCAGCATCTGGAGAAAACGTTGGAATATTTCTCATTGTTTTATTCTTAAAGGAATAATATTTCATCATTTTGATTATAATTATTTTTAAAAAAACAATCTTTATAATATATAATTTTACTATAAATATTTTTAGTTTTTCTAATTATGAAAGAGCGGAGGTCTCTACTAAAGGTTCAATGGCCAAAAAGGCTCCGTGAACTAATCCTTCATTTTCATCATGGCGTATAAATCCCCTACTGGACATGAGTTTTCCCTGTTGTAAGGAGGATTTTCTTAATCGTCACGCTTGGCAGACAGAATACAATCCTGGTACCAGACGTCTTGCACCTTTGACACTTCTGCTCGTCGATCTGGTATTTTACGACCGCCTAAACGATATGGTTATACCACCATCTCTTTGGTATTTCCTACAGTCACCCTATACGACATCCATGGTAATGGATTCCATCCATCTATCTATTACAGCCTATAAAATTCTACTTAATATAAACATCTTCCATAGATTACCTCAATAAAACCGAATTACCAAATAACTTCAAACCGCAAATTATTAAAATCTATGTCCACTTATCTATAAATAACTTGAGAATTCTTTCCTTGGAAATTTCATACTTAATTATTAGTACAATTACGTGTGGTTATGGGTTACAGCGAATGGTAATCCAACACATGATATTGCTCTAGTGGCGACATAAAACTTGATTAAAATTCGACTCGAAGGACTGTAGCCATAGATCGATAGCAATAAAAGTCCACTGCTGAACTTCTACAGATTGCCTCATAGGTGTGATATTTGCTTCGTTGCCACGCTTGGCAGGCGGGTTTGCTACTGCAATTTTTTAATCAGAACATGCTGCTACCTATCTCCTGTTTTCTTTCCCTCCGTCACACCACACCCACAGGATAACATAGGAAGTGGATTCTCAAACGCTGACCCATCACGGCATACTATGTTCATATGCAGTATACAATGTATACTATATTTACCTTTGGCTAAATATAAATAAAGTATGAATGGACGAAGACCGGGTATACTATATTTACTAGGATATACGATATTTCAGTGTTAAACGAATCTCCTTTACAACGAAAATGACCTATGCCCAGCGGTGATATTGATTAAATCATTTTTTTTCCACTATATAAGAGTGATGACGTTGTGAATTAAAAATAAGTAAAATTGAATCCGTAAAAATAGTTTTATTGAAAAAAAAAATAGTAAATTAAGAAAAAACAAAGATCACACAAGATTGCAGAAACAAAAAGCTACCGACACAGAATAATACACAGCATAACGGCAATACTGATACTCTGTCGGAGCCACTAAGGTAGCTCGCGAGTAATTATTTTTAGCACAAGTTATTATTAATCACTGTGCAAAGTTTACATTAATATCTCTCTCCCATGTAAAGAACCTTGGTCTGTATGTTGATGGTTGCTTTACATGGAACAAACATATACAGGAGGTGAGTCGCAAAACAACTGGAACTTTGCGATCTCTATATCGATTAAAAACTTTCTTCCCACCAATACTAAGATTTTACTTGTCCAGTCACTTATTCTACTGATTATTGATTATGTCGATGTGTGTTGCTCAGACCTGTCTCAACATCACCTTAATACATTGGATCGTCTACTTAACAACTGCATCAGATACATTTATGGTCTTCGTAAATACGACCATGTATCTTCTTTCGTGCCCAGCTAAATTGGCTGCCTATCCGTCAGCGCAGATATGTTAGAATACTCTGCACCCTTTTCACAATTATGAACGATCCATGCCCTGAGTATCTGAAACCCAAATTTCAATACCTGGGAGATTCTCATAATCGTTCTTCCGTTCTTCAGCTAATCTTAAGTTGCTCACTCCTTTACACCGTACTGGTTATTTATCTCACTCTTTCGCCCTCACGCCATCAGACTCTGGAACGACATACCTCTTGACATTAAAAAGTTCCCAATAAGTTTGTTTTAAAAATCAAGTCCGTAAGCATGTGAAAAATCGTTGCAAGTTTGAACTAACTCAACTCTTATTTTTATTTATTTAATTATGTATATTTGATATTTGTTCTGACATAGAATATTTATATATATTGTGTATATAAAATGTACTGTATGCATGTATATGTGTATCCATATATTTATATGTATATATTGTCTGTAATTTATTATATGTATGTGTGTGTATATGTATATACAATTTTTTTAGCTCTTTCTATTTTGATTATTGCTGCACCGCCTCTTGTTTGTCTATATCTTTTTAGCCTAATAATGACTGGGAGAGAATGGCCTATGGCATTAAGTCCGCCATATGTACAACTGTGTGCATGAAAGCTTAAATAAATAAAAAAATAGAATATATTTATTGTACATTCTCCATAGCTTATGTATTTATGGATTTAAAACAAATACAAAACCTTGAAAAAAAAAAAGATGTACCGGTAAGTGAAGTGTTAGAAGAAAGTCCTGGAAGGAAGGAGGAAGAATGTTGAAATTTATTATAAGCGAAATACAGTATTTTCATATATTTTTTCAAATATTTTCTTACATTACTAGGATTGCCAAGGGTATCAAATATAGAGATAAAACTGAATTTATACCTGACTTAGTTTAGCTTAAAATACCAAAAGAACAATTTAAAGCAAAATATACTGACCATTACGAACTGTAGTCCCTCAACACTATGAAAGCAAAATACTTAAACTTTCTGTAAAGTTAAAATTTTAAATTTTTGGTTGATGTTTCCAGTAAGTTTAAATAATAGAATCAAGACCCGATTGTCTTTTTATTTTCTAAGTTATTTTACCTTCTTCTTCATCATCCTAGCTCATTTTCTACGAAAAATGGCCAAATAATGCCATAGATCAAAATCCGCACCAGACAGTCACTCGTTATGTGCATTTCCTCTGCATTTTGCATTCTGCAATTTTCTGCAATTCTTCTGGTTCCCCTGGTGTTGCAGTTGTTCATGCGGCGGCAGTCACTTACCATCAGGTGAACCATGCTCGTTTGCCCTCTCCTATAAAAAAAATGCATTGGTTTTTCCACGATGACGTGTGGATTTTCTGAGCCCCAGATACGACAATTTTCTTATTGTTGTATCCTCCGAGGTGGAAATGAGCTTCATGTGAAAAGATGATTTTCGGTAAAATCATCGATCAAGCGGTCTTCGGCCATTGAACAAACCGAAAACGCATCGGATGTCCATGGCTTCAGCTCTTGCACTAATTGAATTTTGTACGCGTTCATACCGAGATCTTTATGGAAAATTCTTCTCAAAGAAGTGCGTGAAATGTTCAATTCTTGAGAATGATGACGAGTTGATGTTGATGGTTGTTAATGCATACACTGGACGAGTACCTACACGGGTTGTTTTATCCAACAACGATTCAGTTTCACGAACTCGCTTCACAAATTGATCAAAAAACTGCGTTTTTGGTACAACCTTTGTGTCAAATTTTTTCGTAATTTTTTTACTGTTATAGTAGAAGACTCACCACTTTGGAAGTAAGTTTTTAATATTTCCCAAATTTTTTCAAGCAAAAAGCGACCCATTTCATAAATTTCTAACATAAAACTAACTTTCTGTCACGTCGAAAATGTCATCAAACCTTCCAACCTCAAAACAACCTATAGTTCCAATTCCAAACGTTAGATGGCCCAGCCTGTAGTATAGTTGTAGCGCGAATGGGTCGGCTCGGCCGGGAAAGGACTACGCTCTCACAGAATACCAGCGTAAAATAGCAGCTTAACGCTGCTGTGTTTCATATGGTGAGTGTAGAGAACCGGAGATCCTTTTACTGGAAACGAGGCATTCCATCTTAGTCCTCAGGGGTGACAATGCATCTGCATTTTGATTCGTCATTGAGGATAGATGTAGATGTCTATGGGCCACAGCAACCACTTACCATCAGTTGGATTGTGTGCTCGTTTGTCAGCGTTATCCTATAAAAAATAAAAAATTGTAATTATTAATAAGTCGCATTACGGCGTATTTTTCTCATCTAAACACATGAACAAAATTGAAGTGTCTGTCTGCAATATTGAAATAACAGGCTTATTTTAAGCTCAGCGAGTTATTTGCACGCCATTATGACATAAACAACCATTTTTTTTAATGTTGTCCGTCTGTCTATCTGTCTGTCTGTGGGCTAATCTTCAGAATGGCTGAACCGATTTTGATGAAATTTTACGAACAAATAAAGAGCAATGTTGGGAGGGATCTAATCTATATTTTACCAGCAATCCGCCCGTCTTCGGGAGATTTCTGGATCTCGAACACAGCGCCAGCTACCGGATTCAATTGTGAACCTAAACTATTCTCATATCAAATTTATCGCACACACAAAATTTCATGAAAATTGGTCCAGCCGTTTAGGGAGTTCAGTCACATACACACGGACAGGAGAATTATATATAAAACTAGCGATCCGCCTCAGCTTTCCACGGCTGATTTCTAGATCTCGACAACAGCGCCACCTACTGGATCCAACTGTGAATCTAAACCATTATCTAATCAACTTAATCACACAAAATTTCATCAAAATCGGTCCAGCCGTTTAGGAGGAGTTCAGTCACATACACACGGAGAGAGAATTATATAATATAAAATATACATATATTATACATAATAAACCTTAAATCATTCTATCTATTGATGAAAACCGCATCAAAATGCGTTGCGTAATTTAAAAGATCTAAGCGTACAGACGGCGGGAAGCGACTATGTTTTATACTATGTAGAATATATTAGGCGTAACCGGGGCAGGTTCCTAGTAATAAATGAAATAAAAACTTAATCATACTGTACCCATTTTTAAATCGACGACATCGAATTCATCAGTATGGAAATTTAGAATAAGAGTTTTGTGTGGTTTTAATGTCAGCTCATCACCAGATACACACCGCAATCGACAGCCTACTCAATGTGCCTTTTATCAGCATCTGGAAAACGTTGGAATATTTCTCATTGTTTTATTCTTAAAGGAATAATATTTCATCATTTTGATTATAATTATTTTTAAAAAAACAATCTTTATAATATATAATTTTACTATAAATATTTTTAGTTTTTCTAATTATGAAAGAGCAGGCTACTAAAGGTTCAATGGCCAAAAAGGCTCCGTGAACTAATCCTTCATTTTCATCATGGCGTATAAATCCCCTACTGGACATGAGTTTTCCCCGTTGTAAGAAGGATTTTTCTTAATCGTCACGCTTGGCAGCCAGAATACAATCCTGGTACCAGACGTCTTGCACCTTTGACACTTCTGCTCGTCGCCGATCTGGGCATTTTACGACCGCCTAAACGATATGGTTATACCACCATCTCTTTGGTATTTCCTACAGTCACCCTATACGACATCCATGGTAATGGATTCCATCCATCTATCTATTACAGCCTATAAAATTCTACTTAATATAAACATCTTCCATAGATTACCTCATTAAAACCAAATTACCAAATAACTTCAAACCGCAAATTATTAAAATCTATGTCCACTTATCTATAAATAACTTGAATTCTTTCCTTGGAAATTTCATACTTAATTATTAGTACAATTACGTGTGGTTATGGGTTACAGCGAATGGTAATCCAACACATGATATTGCTCTAGTGGCGACATAAAACTTGATTAAAATTCGACTCGAAGGACTGTAGCCATAGATCGATAGCAATAAAAGTCCACTGCTGAACTTCCCTACAGATTGCCTCATAGGTGTGATATTTGCTTCGTTGCCACGCTTGGCAGGCAGGTTTGCTACTGCAATTTTTTAATCAGGAACATGCTGCTACCTATCTCCTGTTTTCTTTCCCTCCGTCACACACCACACCCACAGGATAACATAGGAAGTGGATTCTCAAACGCTGACCCATCACGGCATACTATGTTCATATGCAGTATACAATGTATACTATATTTACATTTGGCTAAATATAATAAAGTATGAATGGACGAAGACCTGGTATATTATATTTACTAGGATATACGATATTTCAGTGTTAAACGAATCTCCTTTACAACGAAAATGACCTATGCCCAGCGGTGATATTAATTAAATCGTTTTTTTTGCACTATATGAGTGATGACGTTGTGAATTAAAAATAAGTAAAATTGAATCCGTAAAAATAGTTTTATTCAAATAAAAATAGTAAATTAAGAAAAAACAAAGATCACACTAGATTGCAGAAACAAAAAGCTACCGACACAGAATAATACACAGCATAACCGCAATACTGATATTCTGTCGGAGCCACTAAAATAGTTTGCGAGTAATCGCTGTATAACATTATTTTGCATTATTATTAATCACTGTGCAAAGTTTATTAAATATCTCTCCCATGTAAGAACCTTGGTCTGTATGTTGATGGTTGCTTTACATGGAACAAACATATACAGGAGGTGAGTCGCAAAACAACTGGAACTTTGCGATCTCTATATCGATTAAAAACTTTCTTCCCACCAATACTAAGATTTTACTTGTCCAGTCACTTATTCTACCGATTATTGATTATGTCGATGTGTGTTGCTCAGACCTGTCTCAACATCACCTTAATACATTGGATCGTCTACTTAACAACTGCATCAGATACATTTATGGTCTTCGTAAATACGACCATGTATCTTTTCGTGCCCAGCTAAATTGGCTGCCTATCCGTCAGCGCAGATATGTTAGAATACTCTGCCTTTTCACAATTATGAACGATCCATGTGCTCGAGTATCTGAAACCCAAATTTCAATACCTGGGAGATTCTCATAATCGTTCTCTCCGTTCTTCAGCTAATCAGTTGCTCACTCCTTTACACCGTACTGGTTATTTATCTCACTCTTTCGCCCTCACGGCCATCAGACTCTGGAACGACATACCTCTTGACATTAAAAAGTTCCCAATAAGTTTGTTTTAAAATCAAGTCCGTAAGCATGTGAAAAATCGTTGCAAGTTTGAACTAACTCAACTCTTATTTTTATTTATTTAATTATGTATATTTGATATGTTCTGACATAGATAATATTTATATATATTGTGTATATAAAATGTACTGTATGCATGTATATGTGTATCCATATATTTATATATGTATATATTGTCTATTTAAGTTTATATGTGTATGTATGTGTGTATATGTATATACAATTTTTTTAGCTCTTTCTATTTTGATTATTGCTGCACCGCCTCTTGTTTGTCTATATCTTTTTAGCCTAATGGTTGACTGGGAGAATGGCCTATGGCATTAAGTCCGCCATATGTACAACTGTGTGCATGAAAGCTTAAATAAATAAAAAAATAGAATATATTTATTGTACATTCTCCATAGCTTATGTATTTATGGATTTAAAACAAATACAAAACCTTGAAAAAAAAAGATGTACCGGTAAGTGAAGTGTTAGAAGAAAGTCCTGGAAGGAAGGAGGAAGAATGTTGAAATTTATTATAAGCGAAATACAGTATTTTCATATATTTTTTCAAATATTTTCTTACATTACTAGGATTGCCAAGGGTATCAAATATAGAGATAAAACTGAATTTATACCTGACTTAGTTTAGCTTAAAATACCAAAAGAACAATTTAAAGCAAAATATACTGACCATTACGAACTGTAGTCCCTCAACACTATGAAAGCAAAATACTTAAACTTTCTGTAAAGTTAAAATTTTAAATTTTTGGTTGATGTTTCCAGTAAGTTTAAATAATAGAATCAAGACCCGATTGTCTTTTTATTTTCTAAGTTATTTTACCTTCTTCTTCATCATCCTAGCTCATTTTCTACGAAAAATGGCCAAATAATGCCATAGATCAAAATCCGCACCAGACAGTCACTCGTTATGTGCATTTCCTCTGCATTTTGCATTCTGCAATTTTCTGCAATTCTTCTGGTTCCCCTGGTGTTGCAGTTGTTCATAGGCAGTCACTTACCATCAGGTGAACCGCATGCTCGTTTGCCCCTCTCCTATAAAAAAAATGCATTGGTTTTTCCACGATGACGTGTGGATTTTCTGAGCCCCAGATACGACAATTTTCCTTATTGTTGTCCTCCGAGGTGGAAATGAGCTTCATGTGAAAAGATGATTTTCGGTAAAATCATCGATCAAGCGGTCTTCGGCCCATTGAACAAACCGAAAACGCATCGGATGTCCATGCGGCTTCAGCTCTTGCACTAATTGAATTTTGTACGCGTTCATACCGAGATCTTTATGGAAAATTCTTCTCAAAGAAGTGCGTGAAATGTTCAATTCTTGAGAACGATGACAAGTTGATGTTGATGGTTGTTATTGCACACACTGGACGAGTACATACACGGTTGTTATCCAACAACCATTCAGTTTCGAACTCGCTTCACAAATTGATCCAAAACTGCGTTTTGGCATCCTTGTGTCAAATTTTTCGTAATTTTTTACTGTTATAGTAGAAGACTCACCACTTTGGAAGTAAGTTTTTAATATTTCCCAAATTTTTTCAAGCAAAAAGCGACCCATTTCATAAATTTCTAACATAAAACTAACTTTCTGTCACGTCGAAAATGTCATCAAACCTTCCAACCTCAAAACAACCTATAGTTCCAATTCCAAACGTTAGATGGCCCAGCCTGTAGTATAGTTGTAGCGCGAATGGGTCGGCTCGGCCGGGAAAGGACTACGCTCTCACAGAATACCAGCGTAAAATAGCAGCTTAACGCTGCTGTGTTTCGTATGGTAAGTGTAGAGAACTAGAGACCCTTTTTAATGGAAACGAGGCATTTCATCTTAGGCTTCACGGCTGACAACGCATCTGCATTTTGATTCGTAATTGAAGATAGCTGTAGATGTCTACGGGCCACAAATCACCCTTATCTTATATAAAAAAATATTATACATACACGTTCACAACATATAGAGATAATATATACGAGTACGTATATATAAATTGTCCAACTATCAGGCTGTTACAATAAATCTATTCACGCAACCGCATGAATTCCATTTGAAAAGTAATTTCGTTAAAAGCCTGACTATTACTTTTGCTGCAAAATATTAAACGCATTTCGAATTTTCTGTCAAAATGAAGTAACATTTAGTTGTTCATATTATAGAGTTAATTGGACAGCTAGATAAATACATAGAATGTTATAAAATTGTCAAGTAAAGTTAAAATATTTTTTTTTCAAAACTAGCGATCCGCCCCGGCTTCGCACTTTTAATTTCTGGATCTAGAATACAGCGCCACCTACTGGATCCAATTGTGAATCTTAGCCATCCAGGGACTCACTCAAAGACACACAAAAATTCATTAAAATCGGTCCAGCCGTTTTCAAGTGATGTAAGCGCATTATATTTTGTATTCGGCGACAGACGGCAGGAGAATAATTCAGTGACTTAGTGGTTAAGATCGGTTTCTATAAAATATTTCTCAAAACTATTGCAACTTCCTAATCTGATTTAGTAAATTTATTGTCAAAATCTAATTAGTAGTTTGAATTCCGAGTTACCTTACCAGTTTCACTATTAATTTCATTTTAATTTTATTAGAAGCCGCCTTAATTTTGTTGCTCAAATGCAAGAATGCCGAAAGAGCGTACTCTTTTAAATATTTTAGAATACTGTCTTTCATACATGCGGCAATTGATTAT
This sequence comes from Parnassius orleans, assembly GCA_029286625.1. Lineage (NCBI taxonomy): Eukaryota > Metazoa > Arthropoda > Insecta > Lepidoptera > Papilionidae > Parnassius > Parnassius orleans. The sequence continues at coordinate 18,398 of JAGSMP010001142.1, forward strand.
TATTTATGTAGATTGGCCTTTACAAATCACTTTTTGAAAGTCCAAAAACTAGGCCATTTTTTCAACAAGTCCCAACTTCAGAATAATCTGTGAGAAGAAGCGGCAAAAATCACATAAGTACAGTTACAATTTTATCTTATAAAATGTATATACACAAATCAAGAAAATCTAACAAAGCTTATTATATCTAAGCATTCTTATGTTTGAACTAATCATATAACTCAATTATACAGGGAATATTGTTATAAATAGTTATACATCTCCCCAAAAATGAGTTTATTATACGAGGAGACTGTACTTTGGTATCAAAATAGGTTATAAGATAAATCATATTATTGGTGTCAGAAAAATTTCATCCTTGTAGAAAGAATAAGCCGCAATACACCACCTTTTGCATTTAAGATGCAGTACACTTCATGTTGGCAGTATAAACTTAAACAATGTATATTTAATTTAATTTAATTTAATGTATTTATAACACATATTATTTAGAAATAATATCCACTTCTCCATATAAACTTTAACTATGCCATATCCCACACTCCTTGGTGCACGTAATGTGCTAAAAAAGGGGTACAAAGATTTCTCTTCGCGTATTAATATATAAAATGTATTATTTAATAAATAAAAGATTTTTGACATGCATGGCTATGTCTGAATGCTATGATTATTAAACGGATAAAAAAATTCATAAATATTCGCATCAAAGAAACAGGTGGAATGAAAATATTCGATACATTTCAAACAAACGCTATTGCGCTAGACGTGTTTTATTGGAATTCAATATACAATATGAAAGCAAACTTCTTGCTAATATTATACGAGTACATATAAACCTCCTTATCGTGTATTATAAACACAGATTATATTGCAATATGAATTAGTATAGTTTAATAAAATCAATCTCAATTTGTGTTTCTTTGCTTATGCACTAGCATACGTATAATTTGACAGTTTAGATATCCCAACGGACAGCAGGGTCTAAGGCCAAAGTCCAACTGTGAAGAAAGAACAACGGCTAAGAAAGAAGCTTAAATCACATAAAATACATTGGAATAATAAGAAGAACTATAAAAGTGTTGTCGTACTGCAGTTAAAATCTGTCTAACAGCCGGGGTTGATTAGAAAATTCTCCTTAGAATGGAAAGGATCCATGTTTGACATAGAATTGCTTAAGGGCTGACGATGTAAATGTTTTTTTTTTTAAATAACTCAAAATATTTTTTCATCAAATAAGTTAAAAATATATTCAATAATAATCTAAATCTTATTTTCAGAACGGCAGAACTGATTGTAATGAAACTTTACAAAAAGAAAGAGACCACAAACGATCGAGGGTATATTTTAGCCTTAAAACTAAATTTGATTGAAAAAAAAACGTAAAGTTGATAAGATAAACAGTTTTTGATTAATTCTAAATCACGCCTTATTAATAGATCCCAACCAGGCATAGCCGGGGCTTGTCGCTAGTTAAAAATATATATTTTTAGATATTGCTTTATAGAACACGATAAGAGTTTTGTAGGAAGAAGTTTCAACGATGCGTTCTCAGAGATATTTCGCTACATTCGACAGGAACATTAACTCGAACATTAGTTTACTTCGTGTGGCTCAATTAAAACAGTATATTCAATTCAGTCAATTATACTCGTAACGTAACAAACAGCATGAAACTATTTCAAAAGCTCAGTGGATTGTGAAAACTAAACCTAGTTCTTGTTTCCTCAAATTACTTATACGTTGCAGCTGTATCTGATGTGTTAGAGCCATGCTGCAGTTTTCTTATAGCTACACAAATAGGGTATATATTTACAGGTCGGCTCGGCAGGAAAGTACCTGCCCACACACAATAAGAATGAGAAATATAAGCATAGGCTTACCGCATATAAACAATTGTTGAATCAATCAAACTGTTTATTGAGTTGTGTGCTTTGACGTTGAAATTTATTATAAGCGAAATACAGTATTTTCATATATTTTTTCAAATATTTTCTTACATTACTAGGATTGCCAAGGGTATCAAATATAGAGATAAAACTGAATTTATACCTGACTTAGTTTAGCTTAAAATACCAAAAGAACAATTTAAAGCAAAATATACTGACCATTACGAACTGTAGTCCTCAACACTTATGAAAGCAAAATACTTAAACTTTCTGTGTAAAGTTAAATTTTAAATTTTTGGTTGATGTCCAGTAAGTTTAAATAATAGAATCAAGACCCGATTGTCTTTTTATTTTCTAAGTTATTTTACCTTCTTCATCATCCTAGCTCATTTTCTACGAAAAATGGCCAAATAATGCCGCCAGATCAAAATCCGCACCAGACAGTCACTCGTTATGTATGCATTTCTCTGCATTTTGCATTCTGCAATTTTCTGCAATTCTTCTGGTTCCCTGGTGTTGCAGTTGTTCGGGCGGCGGCAGTCACTTACCATCAGGTGAACCGCATGCTCGTTTGCCCTCTCCTATAAAAAAATGCATTGGTTTTTCCACGATGACGTGTGGATTTTCTGAGCCCCAGATACGACAATTTTCCTTATTGTTGTATCCTCCGAGGTGGAAATGAGCTTCATGTGAAAGATGATTTTCGGTAAAATCATCGATCAAGCGGTCTTCGGCCCATTGAACAAACCGAAAACGCATCGGATGTCCATGCGGCTTCAGCTCTTGCACTAATTGAATTTTGTACGCGTTCATACCGAGATCTTTATGGAAAATTCTTCTCAAAGAAGTGCGTGAAATGTTCAATTCTTGAGAACGATGACAAGTTGATGTTGATGGTTGTTATGCACACACTGGACGAGTACATACACGGGTTGTTTTATCCAACAACCATTCAGTTTCACGAACTCGCTTCACAAATTGATCCAAAACTGCGTTTTTGGCACATCCGTGTCAAATTTTTCGTAATTTTTACTGTTATAGTAGAAGACTCACCACTTTGGAAGTAAGTTTTAATATTTCCAAATTTTTTCAAGCAAAAAGCGACCCATTTCATAAATTTCTAACATAAAACTAACTTTCTGTCACGTCGAAAATGTCATCAAACCTTCCAACCTCAAAATAACCTATAGTTCCAATTCCAAACGTTAGATGGCTAGCCTGTAGTATAGTTGTAGCGCGAATGGGTCGGCTCAGGGGGAAGGACTACGCTCTCACAGAATACCAGCGTATAATAGAAGCTTAACGCTGCTGTGTTTCGTATGGTAAGTGTGTAGAGAATAGAGACCCTTTTAATGGAAACGAGGCATTTCATCTTAGGCTTCACGGCTGACAACGCATCTGCATTTTGATTCGTAATTGAAGATAGCTGTAGATGTCTACGGGCCACAAATCACCCTTATCTTATATAAAAAAATATTATACATACACGTTCACAACATATAGAGATAATATATACGAGTACGTATATATAAATTGTCCAACTATCAGACTGTTACAATAAATCTATCTACGCAATCCGCATGAATTCCATTTGAAAAGTAATTTCGTTAAAAGCCTGACTATTACTTTTTGCTGCAAAATATTAAACGCATTTCGAATTTTCTGTCAAAATGAAGTAACATTTAGTTGTTCATATTATAGAGTTAATTGGACAGCTAGATAAATACATAGAATGTTATAAAATTGTCAAGTAAAGTTAAAATATTTTTTTTTCAAAACTAGCGATCCGCCCCGGCTTCGCACTTTTAATTTCTGGATCTAGAATACAGCGCCACCTACTGGATCCAATTGTGAATCTTAGCCATCCAGGGACTCACTCAAAGACACACAAAAATTCATTAAAATCGGTCCAGCCGTTTTCAAGTGATGTAAGCGCATTATATTTTGTATTCGGCGACAGACGGCAGGAGAATAATTCAGTGACTTAGTGGTTAAGATCGGTTTCTATAAAATATTTTTCAAAACTATTGCAACTTCCTAATCTGATTTAGTAAATTTAATGTTAAAATCTAATCATTAGTTTGAATTCCGAGTTACCTTACCAGTTTCACTATTAATTACTCAATGTCATTTTAATTTTATTAGAAGCCGCCTTAATTTTGTTGCTCAAATGCAAGAATGCCGAAAGAGCGTACTCTTTTAAATATTTTAGAATACTGTCTTTCATACATGCGGCAATTGATTATTATTTATGTAGATTGGCCTTTACAAATCACTTTTTGAAAGTCCAAAAACTAGGCCATTTTTTCAACAAGTCCCAACTTCAGAATAATCTGTGAGAAGAAGCGGCAAAAATCACATAAGTACAGTTACAATTTTATCTTATAAAATGTATATACACAAATCAAGAAAATCTAACAAAGCTTATTATATCTAAGCATTCTTATGTTTGAACTAATCATATAACTCAATTATACAGGGAATATTGTTATAAATAGTTATACATCTCCCCAAAAATGAGTTTATTATACGAGGAGACTGTACTTTGGTATCAAAATAGGTTATAAGATAAATCATATTATTGGTGTCAGAAAAATTTAATCCTTGTAGAAAGAATGCCGCAATACGCCACCTTTTGCATTTAAGATGCATTACACTTCATGTTGAGTATAAACTTAAACAATGTATATTTAATTTAATTTAATTTAATGTATTTATAACACATATTATTTAGAAATAATATCCACTTCTCCATATAAACTTTAACTATGCCATATCTCACACTCCTTGGTGCACGTAATGTGCTAAAGGGTAAAAGATTTCTCTTCGCGTAATAATATATAAAATGTATTATTTAATAAATAAAAGATTTTGACATGCATGCATGTCTCAATGCTATGATTATTAAACGGATAAAAAATTCACAAATATTTGCATCAAAGAAACAGGTGGAATGAAAATATTAGATACATTTCAAACAAACGCTATTGCGCTAGACGTGTTTTATTGGAATTCAATATACAATATGAAAGCAAACTCCTTGCTAATATTATACATATAAACCTCCTTATCGTGTATTATATACACAGATTATATTGCAATATGAGTAAGTATAGTTTAATAAAATCAATCTCAATTTGTGTTTCTTTGCTTATGGCATTAGCATACGTATAATTTGACAGTTTAGGTATCCCAACGGACAGCAGGGTCTAAGGCCGAGGTCCAACTGTGAACTTTAACGGGCTAAGAAAGAAGCTTAAACCACATAAAATACATTGGAATAATAAGGAGCAACTAAAATTTTAAATAACTCAAAATATTTTTTCATCAAATAAGTTAAAAATATATTAAATAATAATCTAAATCTTATTTTCAGAATGGCAGAACTGATTGTGATGAAACTTTATTAAAAAGAAAGAGACCAATGCCACAAAGGATCGAGGCTATATTTTAGCCTTAAAACTTAATTTTATTGAAAAAAAAAACGTAAAGTTGATAAGATAAACAGTTTTTGATTAATTCTAAATCACGCCATATTAATAGATCCCAACCAGGCATATGCGGGGCTTGTCGCTAGTTAAAAATATATATTTTTAGATATTGCTTTATAGAACACGATAAGAGTTTTGTAGGAAGAAGTTTCAACGGTGCGTTCTCAGAGATATTTCGCTACATTCGACAGGAACATTAACTCGAACATTAGTTTACTTCGTGTGGCTCAATTAAAACAGTATATTCAATTCAGTCAATTATACTCGTAACGTAACAAACAGCATGAAACTATTTCAAAAGCTCAGTGGATTGTGAAAACTAAACCTAGTTCTTGTTTCCTCAAATTACTTATACGTTGCAGCTGTATCTGATGTGTTAGAGCCATGCTGCAGTTTTCTTATAGCTACACAAATAGGTTATATATTTACAAGTAGGTCGGCTCGGCCAGGAAAGTACCTGCCCACACACAATAAGAATGAGAAATATAAGCATAAGGCCTACCGCATATAAACAATTGTTGAATCGATCAAACTGTTTATTCGAGTTGTGTGCTTTGACGATTTCATGACGATTAAACTGTTCGGTCAATTGTGGTGCGCATACAATCGATTCAGTCGTTATCGCTTTGCTAGTGTTTTGTATTAGGGTTCTTTTTACAGAACTGAATGATATTCAATAATTACAATAACTTCCATGATAAAACAGAAAGTATTCGTTTGTACTTTGCTTTCTATAAATCATAATAAACAAAATAGGAAAAGAAAGAATGTCGTTAACACGGCGCTAGTGCAAAACTGAATAGTTGCGGATCGACTGTTTAATCAAACAAGTAGCTACATAGTTAAACATAATATATTGAGCTAACTAAAAATTAGAACTGTGTTTAAAAACAATATATTTGTGAAAATATTCCCTTGTGACAGATATGAATTTATAATATTTTTGATGAAGTGTGCACAAGGAGTTGCGTATATAACAGTAAAAAGTTTGAAATATTAATGGAAAAAGTGGTGTCCTCACTACTTATTAGGAGTTTTTTTTTTGACCTGAAAATATAACATCAATGATTTTGTAATTCATCATGAAACCTTTTATTTGTGCCCAAAAAAGTTATATAGCGATGTCACTATATTCAACTTGTCGAGTCGAACAAAAAAATCGTTCGATTTTTTTGGATAACATAAACATTGTTTATTATGTTTTAAAAGGTTTATTAGTCAGAATATATCGTTAATTTTACTTATTTTTCATCAATAAATTAAATATATATTCTGTAACTGAAAAAACTTGTGTCGTGCTGTTCGAATTTTGAGAAAATAAATAATATTTTGTGGCCAACGTCACAAGTTTATTTTAATGAAGTGCAAAATGTGGCCTATTAAAATGGCCCTACTAGAGTATTGCTAGCAGTTTAAATGCAACCAGAGTTGTGCTCTTTGATATATCTACGATATTTTTATAGATGTATACAAGCTCACAATTCAACTGATGGTAAGTAGATGCAGTCTACCATAGAGACCAACATTTAATCTCAGGTTGTTGCCAACTCTTGAAGACAAAGATAAAATATCTTTTCATCGGAAAAAAGGGCCTCTATTCTACTTTACTTACCATACGAAACATGACTGGTTTCGTTTGTGCTGTTAGCCTTTTGGCTTTTACATTTTAATCGGACTCAGGACTCGCGGCCTAAAAAGGGATGAATTTTTATTATTCTGCGTCGTTACTTGCGTAACGACGACTCCTAGGACAGATTGAAATGCACGTAAATGAGTTATCTAAAGGCCGTCCGAACAGGGGTGACGGGCTCCGGCTCTGACGGCTAACTCGTATCGTTCGATGTTCTGGGCCTTGGGAGGCTTTCCGTAACGTTTGGAGTCGGAGCGTATGTGGCTGCATTTGCCACTAGCGGGTTGGGATGTGTCTCGGGCCTCTCAAAATAGCGCCGAGACATTTCCTTGAAATACTCAGAGGTCGTCGGAAGTTGAAAATCTCTGAACATAGGCCACTCACATAGATTGCCTCATTTGCCATAGTTGCCACGCTTGGTAGGCGGGTTGACAACTGCAGTTCTTTTTGGTCATTATTAGGAGGATGCTGCTGCCCATGTCTCCTGATTTGTTTCCTTATGTCGCCTCTTACGACACCCACGGGATGATATGGGGCAGTGAAAATTCTTACACCGCCACTACGTATACACTGACACAATTAATATCTTGTAATCTATTTTACACAAACAAATTTCTTTAAATCCTTAAACATTTCATACTAAGTAAATGCAAGTTCAGCTGGATTCCGACACAATGTATGTGACCTGATACACGACTATTTGCTGGCAACATACCATCCAGCGCCTGTTATATCGCGTGTATATTAAGCGTTTACAAGTGTTATGATAATAAAAAAACATGTCTTCTTGGAAGAAGTAAGTGAAACTACTACTTTATAGTATACTCTTCGATGTTATGTGCTAATATAATCGAGGATAATAAGAAAACGACGGTGGTGATTCTAATGCTTATGATTGTTTCAACGACAGTGTTACTTTGAATACCAGCATCCTGAGCACACGTAGTCGAAGTAATGGATTAGGTCTTGGAACATCGTCTTCATCACAACCACCACAGGAGTTTCTGTCTCTTCAAAATATAAGGAATTCAAAATAATATTAGGGTGTGCGTTAAAAAGCTACACAGCAATACCTATGGAATTCCTCGTTAAATTTCTCTCTCAGTTCTCACTCAGCATACGAAACATTTCATTCATTTGGTTGCTATTTGACACTGATACTTTGGGGTGACGACTAACCATCGAGCCGACCCTTCCATCTGCAGTCATTTATACGTAGGAGAGCCATGCTGCAGCTATTATAGTTGTAGCATGAATGGATCGGTTCGACCGGGGAAGAACCACGCTTTCACAGAAAACCAGCATAAAATAGCAGCTTAATTTTTCTGTTTTGTATAATGAGTGCAGAATACCGGAGACACGTAAAAGATAAGTCTCAGTTATCGAAAAATGTTTGCGGGAACTGAGATTTAAGCTGACTTCAAAAAAGGAGGAGGTTGTGAATTCTACTATATGTTTTTAAATGGTAGAGCCATGCTGCAGCTATATTAGTAGAATAGTTGTAGTACGAATGGGTCGGCTCGACCGGGGAAGGACCACGCTCTCACAGAATACCAGCGTAAAATAGCATCTTAACACTGCTGTGTTTCGTATGTGAGTGTAGAGAACCGGAGACTCTTTTTACTGGAAAAGAGGCATTCCATTTTAGTTCTTAGGGGTGACAACGCATCTGCATTTTGATTCTTTATTGAAGATAGATGTAGATGTCTATGGGTCACAGCAACCACTTACCATCAGGTGGACTGTGTGCTCGTTTGTCACCCTATCCTATAAAAAAAATGTTACGCGACAATATGTTTGCCAGTTGTGAAATTAATTAAAGGATTTTTAATTAATTAGTCATACCGCAAGGAGGTCCAGCCCCTTGCAGTAAGTCCTGATTTTAACGTTGACAATTGAAGAAAAAATTAAACTTTGAATTTGCATTATTCTTACTCCACTACGAAACGTTAAAAATTATACGACTTAAAAAATAAGAAGAAATAGGCTTTCTTTATCAATCTCTTAATTTATCTATATTGTAAGAAACTATTCCACTTCTGATGTTACAAATAATTCTCAAAAGTATTTAAATAAAAGAATACTACTCGGTAACAAATCCTGCTTACTATCAGGACCTTAATTACATGAGAACACCAAAGTATGCAAACCAACAGCATCGCTACCTATCTCAATGTAACACAGGGCAGCCTCTCAATAACACGACCTTCCTTGCCTACACTAGTAGAATACCCCAACGGGCATAGTGACGACAGTGGTACTCTTAGAATTACAGACTGATGCCTCTTACGAGTAGTCGCCTGTGCGTTACTTTATACTGTTAAAACAAGTGGGAGATTACCATTCTACTTTCATTTGTTCGTATTTCCTTTTATTTTTTTACCCTCATTCCCAACAATATATATACACATTTAAATCTAACTATTTTTTAAATTATGACTTACCGACTTCAGAAGGTTTTATTATGAGCACATCATTATATTATTCTTTTTAGTTCTTTGAAAACCGTTTTTACTTTTTATTAAAAGTTAATTTTTGTTTTTTAAAATGCAATAAGGAACTTAGATAATTAAAGAAATGATACATCTTTTTTTTATAGAATAAGGGTGACAAACGAGCACTCAGTTCACCTGATGTTAAGTGGTTGCTGTGGCTCATAGACATCTACATCTATCTTCGTTTGCGAATTTAAATGCAGATGCGTTGTCAGCCGTGAGGACTAAGATAGAATGCCTCTTTTCCAGTAAAAAGGGTCTCCGGTTCTCTACACTCACCATACGAAACACAGCAGCATTAAGCTACTATTTTACGTTGGTATTCTGTGAGAGCGTGGTCCATCCCCTGTCGAGCCGACCCATTCGTCCTACAACTATACTTATTTTTGCTCGTTGTTTAATTGCGGTCGTTAAAGTATATCTCAAAAGCAGTAAAAATAACTTTACATGTTAAAGCCAATTTTTCCTCTGAGGCCTATAAAATGTTAAACGAAATTTTAAATTTACATATTCTAATTAGTACGCAAATATACTTTGCTAAATACTATAATCATATACATTTAAAATCATCATCGCCATCATTACCATTTTTAACAAGGGATGCCCGGTCAATCAGTATTTTCCTTTTAAAATATTAATATTTAATTTTAATTAAATTCCAATAAAGCTTTGGCTTTCAGATATTTAACTCACCAGACAACTCGTAAGAGATCATCTATATAGAGATATACTCACATCTAAAAGTTGGTGAACAGTCTGCAGACTGAACTTGGTCTCCGCTGAGTATGCTAGAAGTTTATACATTTAAATAACCGAGTTCACTATTCTCTTCCTATTTTAAGCAAGGGATTTCATGTTAAGTCACTCATGTCACTCAAAAAAAAAAAAAATTATTCGCATAAGAACAGAAAGCGATATTAAAGTCTTGCGCGAAAAACATAATAAGAATAACGAAAACTAATTTAAGTCGCTACTCAATAACAACAAAAACTATATGCACCGCGTAACACACTATGTGATTTCAAGAACTTTAAAATTCGATAACCAAGACAGTGAATTGGATTTAAATGACATTGAATACACTAGATATCAGGATATAAACACCTGGTCTCAACAATTTTCGAATAATAATATAAATATAATTCATCTGAACATACGTTCTGTACGAACAATTCAACCAACTTCTTGCTTTATTATACTGTATAACAAAAGAAACACTAAATGTCATCATTCTCACAGAAGTAAGTAAACATAAAAGAAGTATCACTATATAAGATCCCTGGTTATGTGGTGTATTCTAACACTAGGGAGACAAGAAGAGGCGGTGGGATACTCGTATTCGTGAGAGATGACTTATATTTTACCACAGAAAAACCACAAATACCAATAAAAGCAACAGAGATAATTCATGGAAAACTAAAAACTGAAAGTAAAACTACACATATATTGGCTATATACAGACCACCAAACTCAAATAAGTTAGTTTTTATCACAGAACTGGATACCATACTGAAAAATATCCCATCCTCAGAAGAAATAATTTTAATTGGAGATATCAACATTGATATATCGCAAGGTGCAAATACGAGTTTATGTGCCTACAAAAACATGTTGTGTGAAAACGGCCTACAAAGTGCAATACCTACGTCAGAGATAACGCGCGAAGCGATCGTGGATGGCCGAGTGAATTCCTCGAATATTGACCATGTGTGCGTGCGGGCGAGCCGCGGACGGCTGCTAGACGCGTGCGCGCAATTGCTAACTTGTACCGTATCGGATCACTATATGGTTGGAATTAGCGTAAAAATAACTGGTAATGTATCCAACATTAATAATAATTGTAAAATACAAACCATATTAGACGAAAAAATGGTATGCAATAGTTTAAAAACAATTGATTGGTCTGATGTCATGGAAACGAGTTGTCCTAACTTATTGTATGAAAAATTACACAGGGTTTTTATAGATCTATATGATAAGTGTAAGTTACAGAAAACACCAAAGAAAAAGAGAATTACGCAACCATGGGTTAATAACGAGCTATGTAAAAAGATAGAACATAGGGACTTACTGTTCAGGGTTTGGAAATCATCCCCTAAGAATATGAATAAAAGACTTATGTATACGAGATATAGAAATAAGGTTAATAAATTAATAGATAAAGCTAAGAATAAATACAGGCAGAATGAGATACAAAAATGTAAAAATGATTTTAGAAAAATATGGTGTAACATAAATAAATGGATAGGCAAGCCTAAAACGGGTTTAGATGACGTTATTTTAAAATCTTTAGGTCAAACTAGCAGTGTGTATAATATTTGCAATAAGTTTTCTGAAACGTTCACAGGAGAAGTACAGAAAATAAAGCATAACTGTGATAATATTTTTTTAGATAGAATTTCATATAAAACCAAGTGATAAGTCTTTTTACTTTAAGAAGGTAGGAGCGTATACGATAGAAAATATATAAATAATTTAGATTTTAATAAAGCACCGGATTAGACAAAATTAGAGTACAAGATATAAAGCAGGTAAAGAAAGAAATAAGCCCAGTATTAGCTAAATTTATAAATATGAGTGTGGGTGGGGGTTGCCGGATATATTAAAAAGCAATAATACGACCAATATATAAACAGGGGAGCCACATGGACTATAGTAACTATAGACCAATTGCTATATTATCGGTAATAAATAAAATAGTAGAAAATGTAATAGTGAATCAGATAAGTTGTTACTTAGAGCAATATAACAAAATATCAGATGCGCAGCACAGGTTCCATCACGGTCGCAGCGGACACTGCGCTTGCGGAATTTACTGACTATATCAACAACAATCTCAATGAGGGTAAGTTTGTCGCTGCTCTTTTATTGATTATAAAAGGCATTCGACACCCTGGAACACGAGTACTACTGCACGATGGATGAATGTGGTATCAGAGGCCCATCAACCGATGGTTTAAATGCTATTTGCAAAATAGATCCTTATGTACATTGATAGACGGAGTAACAGGGGACGATGTAAGCGTGAGTCTTGGAGTACCAACCGGATCGGTTTTCGGTCCAGTTGGGTACATTATGCATGTTAATAGTGTCATTAATGTGATAAAACATTGTAAAACGGTTATGTATGCAGACGACATGTGCCTAATGTACTCAACCAATAACACGAGGACTTAGAAAACATAATTAAATGGGCACATGATAACGGTATAATTATAAATTTATCCAAAACAAAGGCTATGTATATAAGTTCACCCCACAGTAAAGTCTTTAAGCAAGGTAAAACAAACATAAATATAATTGGTCATACATACGAGTGTCTACACCTCAATAAAGCTGGCTGCCAGTGCACAAATATAGATGTAGTAGATAAATACCGATACTTAGGCCTAACAGTAGATAGTAATATGAACTGGAAACTGCACGTCAATGGTGTGTGTAATAAATTGCAATCAATACTGGGTAGATTCTTTCACCTAAGCAATTTCATGAATCGAAAAGTCTTGTACGTACTAAATTATGCACTGGCTGACTCGGTAATCAATTATGGATTGAGCAGTTATGGGCTAACATTCAAAACACAGTTAGATCGTATAAAACATTTACAGATTAGACTACTTAAGTATTTAGTAAGTAAAAAAGTAAAATTACAGTGTAAAACAAATTATGACAAATTATTTAATATGTGTAAAATACTTCTAGTGCATGAAAAGGTAGATTACCTAATTGCTTTAGAACAATATTAAATAAATAAATTTAAACAACCTATAACGCATAAATATCGTACCAGGCAAGTTGAGAGAGGGTAAATATGTGATACCATATGAAACTATTATGGTAAGAGAACTAGGCAATATTTAACTCCGCTAATATTTAATAGAATAGATTTTATAAGAGATACGTCCAAAGACATAAGCACTGTAACATTAAAAAAGACTGAAAAATACATTCCTATGAAAAGTATAATGTACTACCTATAATAAGTATTAATTAAAGATAGAGATATTTATTGTTATAAATATACCTAAGATAAGTATGTATGTAACAAAATACATATTAATGTATAACAAAAGAGCCGTATTACGCCAACAAACTGTTACAGTTTGGCGATATTTATTATTATTTTTAATGCGTGTATTTTATATGAATAAAGGTATTAAAAAAAAAAAATTATTGATTGTTCTACATTTTCTTTTTCACCGAATCTTAAAAGTCCACTACTGGACATGGGCCTTTATCGTTGTAGCCTCCACCATAGATTGCCTTATAGGTGGGATTTCGCCATAGTTGCCTCGCTTGGCAGGTGGTTTGGCAACCGCAGTTTTTAAGTTGTTATCAGGAAGATGCTGCTGCAAATCTCCTGTTTTAGTTTCCTACTGTTGCCTCTTACGACATTCAAGGGACGATATGGGGTAGTAGATATTTTCTACTCATTATGTGGGTGTTGTAAGAGGCGATAGAGAGAAACTGAAACAATGCAAAAATGAATATTCATTCTTCATTTGTTGAGTAGCTGGAAACCACGTCTGTTTAAAATTTTCCACACGCGAACTATTTTTCTGGAACAGCCCAAGATTCTTGACACAGCAAAAATTTTCAAGCCAAAGATTGCTCCGATATCATTAATGTGAGGGAAGTCCTTATCGTTGCAGGAATTTTATCTATTCCCAATTTACGTTGCTGGATTTTCATTGCAACGTTGGCACTGCTATATATTTTGAACGACATTCATTAAGATTTATTCTCTATTATATTTAAGTTATTTTTTTTAATTTAGAAGTGTTGCATTATAAATATATTGTACTTGTAACTATACTGTATTTTTGTTGTCAAAGCACAGAGTAGTTTTGGATTTCTATGGTAATCGTGGCCAATATTTGGGGAAAAATGTAATTGGCCGTATGTTATAGAAGTATTATGTTTGACTGATGCTTATGTCCCACATCCGAGAAAAACTTTATTTTACTAGATGGTAGAACTCCTTTTCTGCATAGGAGTCCATCTGGGTAAGTACCACAGAGTGGCTGTGACCGAAGACCGGAAAGTACCAATGAGTATACAGAGAGTATAGAGAGTTGAAGTTGGCTGCAGGTATCCATGAACAGCACTTTATTTTAGCTACAAGTAATATTCTAGTGTAATTACTTAATACATTCGTTTTTTATTTTCTTTAATGGTTTACTTTTAAATGCTTTGCAAGTTTATTGTTTTTTTTCTTCTATTTTAGTGTAACTTTGTATTTGTTTCCTTTTCTTTCTTCTGGTTTTATTGTTAAGATTGTGAACAGTTAGCCGGAGGGTGATATAAGGAGATAAACATATATATATATTTTTGAATATTCACTTATATATATTTAATTATTAGTATTATTATTATTTTATTATTTTAAATATTTTTGTCTATTGCCAGATGACGAATCTTTTTATTCTACTTGCAACAGCTCCTCTTCCATTTCACTTCTTGATGCTTCGGATGAGCCTGCTACGCTATATTTTTTTTTTATAGGATAGGGTGACAAACGAGCACACAGTCCACCTGATGGTAAGTGGTTGCTGTGACCCATAGACATCTACATCTATCTTCAATGAAGAATCAAAATGCAGATGCGTTGTCACCCGTGAGGACTAAGATGGAATGCCTCTTTTCCAGTAAAAAGGGTCTCCGGTTCTCTACACTCACCATACGAAACACAGCAGTGTTAAGCTGCTATTTTACGCTGGTATTCTGTGAGAGCGTGGTCCTTCCCCGGTCGAGCCGACCCATTCGTACTACAACTATACAATATAGCAGCAGCATGGCTCTACCACGTAAAAATTTTTATAAATTAATATATGAAGAATCTCAAAAATTTGTAAACTGTTTTCACATTTGCTATTTAAATGCACAAAGTATTCCTCAACATCATACGGAGCTCCTGGATACTTTCTCTTCTAGTGCAGTTCATGCTATACTCATATCGGAAAGCGGGCTTAAGCCAGAACTCTCGTCCACGTCTTATAGTCTTCCAGGTTATATTTTACTCCGTAACGACCGCACTGATAAAAGGGGTGGAGGTGTAGCTATATATTTGCGTAGTGATATACCTTATAAAATATTAAACATGTCTTCTTCCCTATATTCTGGTTCAATGGAATACATTTTTTCGAAGTTAATGTCAAGAGTGTTAAAGTGTTTCTTGGAGTTGTCTACTGTCAACCTCAAGTGGACTACTTCTCCGATTTAGAAGAAAATTTGTTGCCTTTCAGTTCTGCCTACACACATCACATTATCATGGGAGACTTTAACACTGACCTATTAGGGGTTTCTCTCAAATCTTGCAAACTGAGGTCGACCATGATGTCGCATAATTTCACTATTTTGCCTCTAAATGCAACAATCACAACTTCCACTCTGCTGACACCGTCTCCTCCGTTGAACACGTTGTCAATTATAGACAATTCCCTGCTTCTGGATGTTCACGGCATGACTTGCTTTTCCTGTCATATAAATTAAAGTCTCCCAAGTCTTTATCCGTGTCTATCGCTATTCGAAGTCTTGCTAGACTAGATATAGACAAGCTTAATTGTGATACGGATGCTATTAACTGGTCATCTGTATATACTGCTTCCACAATTGACCAAAAAGTCGACTTCTTTAACAGCAACATATTAGGACTGTGCAATGAACATAAGCGTGTCGTTTGACTTAAGCGTCCCCCTGTTCCATGGATCACGACTGGGGTAAGAATGGCTATGGCAAAACGCGACAGAATGTTTCGTGCTTTTAAGAAGAATCGCACTGATATAAAGTAGCAAGCATATAAAGCTGCGAGAAATCGATGCAATCAGATAGTGAGAGCTGCTAAAAGCCGATATATCCACGAACTATTACTAAATTCATATTCGGTTGTTATATGGAAGTTTCTGCGCATACGCTTGGATATGGAAAATCGCAATTTGACTATAATAGCATCACCTTTTCTCCTGACGAATTTAATCGTCATTAACTTTTTGCTGACGAATAGTGCTTACTTAACTATCTAGCGTAAAGCTTTTATTATTCCCATTCCTAAATCTACCGATAGTAGCGCTATATCCAATTTTGGACCAATTTCTATCCTGC
>JAGSMP010001142.1:37500-71752 GCA_029286625.1 Parnassius orleans
TATATAAAAGGATAGAATATCATTGGCATCGTGATCATATTCTTCATTTATTTTTCACGGCAAGTAAAAGATGCTTGGTTTATATAAACCAAACCACTTGACCCTCAACTTCCCATGACCCTACTGACCTTTTAGTTGTACGGGCTGAAGTTCTAGTAAAGCACGCGGTGCTTGCGTAGCTATCTTTCCCACGTGCACTTTCTTGACTCCCTACACATAATTTACTACACTCCTTGTCCAAAATTGACTCTATTCTTTTGTTAACACACTTGACCCATTTACGTTGGTACTCGAATATTAACAGCAAAAATGGTATTGCAACGCATACAGGGCATAGCTAATTTAATAAAATTAACAGCTTATAAAGTTAAAACCAATAATTTAATGTTTAGTATTACATTACTTATGAAAGTAATTGTATACGTAAACAAATCTTCCAACACGTTTTCATGTCAACACTTGACATGAAAACGTGTTGGAATTATTTGTGTCGAAATCTTTTGATTTCAAAACTTGTTGTAAAACATATTTCGTTGTAAGAAATATCAAACATGTTTCATATCAACATAGAAACAGAAACAAAAAACAGAAACTTTTTTATACAATATAGATTATAAATAACACTTATTGTACGTCACTCTTTTGTTTAATTACCACTGGTTCGAAAAAAACCTCTGTCCTAGAAAGAACCAGCAAGAAATCCAGCGGTTTTTTTTTAAATAAAAGCTTTCAATCATGTATGTTACACAATTAACAACACAAAACAAATTAGAAATAGTTTGGTAGCGATCACCTCATTCCCAGGGGTTATTATCATCCATAAATTCCTTAATATTATAATAACCCTTTTTATAAAAAACTTGTTTATTAAAGTTTCTGAACTTTGTGCAGGTCAAATTTTGTATATTTTCTGGGATTTTGTTTTAAAAACGTATACATCGCCCCAAGAATGAATTACTGACTCGGTGGAGTTGATTAACTGGTACTACTAGCTTGTGTCTGTCCTAGTATTTACAGAATGAATATCAGTTATTTTTGTATAACTACGAGTGCTTTTTTTTGTGTACGTACTTTACATTTTCATAAATGTATTGAGAGGCCAAAGTTAATATATTAATTTCCTTAAATTTTTGTCGGAACGACTCTTTAGGTTTTAAATGATAGATTGCTCTTATGGCCCTCTTCTGTAAAACAAATATAACTTCAGTGTCAGTCGCGTGTCCCTACAGCAAAATACCATATGGCATTTGGCTATGGAAATAGCTAAAGTAAACAAGTCTAGCTGTTTCAACACTGGTAAGATTTCTAATCTTTTTTACAGCAATGCTGCAGAACTAGGTCTGCGTGCTAATTTTGATATATGGGGGCTCCTTGAAACTTCGCGTCTAGTGTTATACCAAGAAAAATATTGTTTGACATATTCCATATTGTTTGACAGTGCAAATGCAATACGATACATTGTCCAAAAACTGAATTTTAAAATGTTTTTATGTGAAATCATTAATCATATATTACATAACATTGAAAAATATACAATATTGAAAAACTATAATGAAAAAAAAAACTAAAAATAATTACTTAAATTACCATACAGTCTCAATTCCCGTGGTATCGCGTCAAGAACGGTGGCTGCGTTTCCTCGCTGAATGGCTATACGTAGCCTTTGAGCAAGAAAAGAACAAGCACTCTTATCAACAGTAGCGACGGATAGAGTTCCTTTAGGAACTTAACCGCACGTGGACCCCACGGACCGACAGTCTCTACAGCAAATGGCACAAATATGTAGTCGTCTCCCAGAGACACATATTTGCGCCACTAACTTAGTTCAGCTGCCTCTGATGCCGTCCCGGCTCTAAGCGAGGTACCCCTCAGATGAGAGGCTGCCAAAGTATCTACGCAAGTAGCACCCCACACTAGGGCTTTACTCTTCTCCCAAGGGAACAATGTCATACCATCGGGTCTCTTGCCATCATCTCTAAATATCCCACAAGGCCTTAAAACCGAGGGGACAATTAAAGAAAGAAGAGCTCTTCGGATGACATCGTTCAAGGAACCGTGCCGTGAAAACCTACCAGCACTTTTCTTACATGGAAGTCCGTGGAGCCTTCCGTAAGTGTTGGTTTTGTTTTTTCAAGTCCGTTTTTTATATGAATGTTACACCAGTGCAACTCACGGTAAGAAGAAAACGCGTTGCACCTTGCTGACAGACAGTCAAGTCAAATTCAGACAACCCCGCTGACTGTGCCGCATAAATGAATGAATTAATATACTCTATATTACACCACAAAACAAAAAGATTTTAGCCTAAGAAATACAGGTACATTCTTTGATTTGCATTTTTTTATAGTGAGTCATGCTTAAACTAATAAATGATAATCAAATTGCCCAAAACTCTCTCTTTTCTACCCAAGATAAGCTGGTAGAAAAAGCTACAACAATTATTGATAGTAAAATTAGTTGACATGATCATTGTGAGAAAACTATTAGACCATAGTCATCAAATTACTGTATTGTCATCGGTTCTTAATTACCATTACAGCCTATTAAAGTCCACTGCTGAACATAGGCCTCCTCAGCAGATTGCCTCATAAGGGGGATATTAGCCATAGTTGCCACACTTGGCCGGAAAGTTAGTTGTTATTAGGAAGACACTGCTGCCCATCTCCTGATTGTTTCCCTCAGTCATTCCTTACGAAATCTACGGTCTGATATGGGGCCGTGGATATTTTTACACCGCCACTACACGGTAGGTTCTGCTGTTTGGCGGCATAAAAAGTTAAGAGGGTGATATCTACTCAGACTAATTTCTAGGCATAAAAGGAGTTCTACCGTCAAACGAAGATGGGAATGATATTTACTCATGCCTCTGCACCACTTAGGATAAATAATATTTTTCTAATATAATTATTTCTCAGATACTCGTAATATTCGGACGTCTGAAAGTTTGTGAATATTCCATTAAATTCATGCATACATAGACAAACAAGATTATATAACCGTTACCGTTACAGCCTATTAAAGTCCATTGCTGAACAAAGGCTTCCGCCATAGATGGCATCATAGGGAGAATATTTGCCATAGATAATAAGTTGTAAGGAAAGCGTGTAATAATTATACTTGTTTAACTTCCTTTTTAGGTTATTCATTCATGTACACAGTTATTTAAAACTGTAATCATTCAAAATATTTCCTGAAAAGAATTCACGGTTAAGTTAAACTATTCCGACAGAATGCCTCATTGAAGTAGTTTCTTTTGACGCGGTCTTTCACCTCATTGCTCAAAGAATATAAAATGGAAAACATGGTTACGTCTGAGTTGGTAAAAAAAAGCTACGTTTATTGATATTGAATGGGAATACTGACCAGGAATATCGCCAGGAAATCAACCAATAGCTATATCGATTGGAATAGCATGTGTTATTCCGTTAGCTACATCCTTTTTATGATCTATAAAACAATGTTTCAGTAAAAGGAAAGTTACAAAATTAAAGTAATCAACAATATACTGTACATTTAATTGGGCGGTTCTTAGCTAATTAATAGTTTTTGTACGTGGTAGAGCCATGTTGCAGCAATTTTAAGGTTGTAGCAGGAATGGGTCGGCTCGACTAGGGAAGGAACACGCTCTCGCAGAATATCAATGTAAAGAGTAGCTCAATGCTGCTGTGTTTCGTATGGTGAGTGTAGAGAACAGGAGACCCTTTTTACTGGATACGAGGTATTTCATCTTAGTCCTCAGTGGTGACAACGCATCTGCATTTTGATTCTTAATCGAGGATAGATGTAGATGTCAATGCGCCATAGCATCCACTTACCATAAGGTGGGCTGTGTGCTCGTTTGTCACCCTTATTTTATAAAAAAATATGTGTCTTATATATCACTAGTAATTTGAACTCCACGTGCAAGAAATTGTAGACAGAAGATTCTTGAAATTGTGACATTCTGAATTTCGGGTTGTAGGTGTAGCAATAAAAATATTTTTTCCGATTACTACATGAACGAAATCGTGGGTAAAATCTAGTATAAACATATTTGATCATTGCTGTGAGCTTATGAAATGATGTCGTTTTCCAACCTCCACGCGGGTAAAGCCGCCGGCAAAAGCTAGTAATGAAATCATTACGTTGATTACTATTATAATTAGTAATAATATAAGAAGTAAGTATGCGACATCACTTAACCCGTTATCTGATTGGTGTGTTGTTTGTTCTTAGCCAGTAATTATTGCATACCAGATCAGTTCAAAATACACAATCGTAAAGTAGACTCATAATAATTATTTTAAAATTTTATCTTCGCAAAGAAGACTCACAACATTATACAGCGCTCAAAACTCGTTCAAATAATCAATCATCAAGTCTGCTTTCCTCTGGTTATACGAGCTTTTATATACGTAGCTTTAATGAAAAGTTTTATTCACGAAAAAAAATTAAACAAAGTTTTCAGAAATTGCTTCTTATCAGGAATTTACGACCTCTTAGCTACAGCTGAAGTTACTTAAAGAATATCAGTCCCGACAAAGTATTTGCACTGGCGGATAACTGAAGGAACCTTTTCGAAGATTAATTTTGTAGAAGAAGGTTCATTTGAACAGTCAAAACAGTTAAAGTATAAAATGCGTATACGTAAAAGTTAATGCGTTATACGAGTATTACACGATTTTTTATTTAGTTGTTAAATGATTTTCCTTAATTATCATTTCAAAATAAATATAATACTAAATTAATAATCAGAAGTTCAAAGTTATTTTTGCTTGAAACATACTACTTTATTAAATGAATTCTGTTTATTTCTTCAACGTGAGAAAATAAAGTTAGTTTGTCAAATGACATTTTATTTAAATCTACTAACGTTTCGAAATGAGGTTCCTCTGATCGGAGAAGAAACGGCGAAAGAAAGTAATAAAATGTAAATATTATATACATGTTAGAGCCACGCAGCAGTTTTATTATGGTCGTAGCACGAATGGGTCGGCTCGACCGGGGTAGGACTACACTCTCACAGAATACCAGTGTAAAAAAGCAGCTAAATGCTGTTGCGCTTCGTATGGTGAGTGTAGAGAACCGGATACCTTTTTTACTGGAAACGAGGCATTCCATCTTATTATTCACAGGCATAACAATGTATCTGTATTTTATATTCTTAATCGAGGTTAAATGTCATGAGCCACAGCATCCACTTATCATCAAGTGGACTGTGTACTCGTTTGTCGTTTGTATACATTTATTTTTATACACGGATTAAGGGTGTGAGAGGATTTTCTCTTGGGCATGATATTCTTTCTTTTTTTTAAACGTTATCTCCACACTAGGATTTTCTCCTGTATCGCGGGGGCAGTTTACATACATAGATTCCACAAGGACAAACATCCAGACCCAGAACAATTATTTGTAGGCCATACAAATACTTATTCCGTCCGGGATTCGAACTCGCGGCTCTTAGCGCTGCAACTCATTGCTAAACCACTTCGCCACGGAGCCGTCAAATATTATATATATTATAAATCCATAACTTTACTTGCAAATGCTTGAAAAAGCGTATAACTTTATGTTTATTTTATTTTGTGTGACCTCTCAATACTTTAATGAATACATATGTGTTTCCATATTATGGAGATTGCGTAAGTAAATTGTATGAAAATTATATATTACATTCCCACGCATAATGAATTTCACACGTGAAATGTGAAAATGTGTGGCATACCGTAATAAAGTCATTCATAGCTTGTTTAAACAAGGTTATGGATGGTTATGGAAAATAACGTCCACATTGGGAATATTATAATATAGTTATTACATGTTCGCATATTCATGCAATTTGATAAAATTGCCAAGTAATTTTTTTAGTATTAACAGTAAGTAATTTTTTATAAATAATGAGGGTGACAAACGAGCACTCACCTCCTATTTTCCACCTGATAATGTAACTGGACGCTGTGGACTATAGACATCTACATTTATCCTCAATTATAAATCAAAATGTAGATCCGTTGTCACCCCTGACGACTGAGATGGAATACCTCGTTTCCAGTAAAAAGGGTCTCCGGTTCTTTACACTCACCATACGAAAAACTGGCGCACACAGCATTAAGGTGCTATTTTACGCTGGTATTCTGTGAGAGCGTGGTTTTATCCCGTTCGTTCTACAAACATAATATAGCTGCAGCATGGCTCTCTCTACAACAAGAGATGTGTAAACTAGATTTTTATGTTGCATAAATGTTGGTCATGGCTGGAATTTGAATATGAACGCCAACCCACACTGGTTATTGCTCCATAATACTCTTTTAGATATAAGAGAATTCATTCAGTGGGACGTATATAGGCTTTATATTTACTTTTCTGGCTCTCAGATTCGCGAGTTCAGACAGTAAAGACCACAAGATTGGATAATGTCTTCCAGACCGAATTTCGGTCACGGTGTCCAGTTCCAACGGAGATCATACATCTAAGCAGGACACGATTATAGTATCCAAGTATATGCGCAAGCACAGGTGGACTCTCTATTACCTCACTGTCATAGTTCGATGGGAAGAGAGATCAGGCGCAAGATCAATGCAACGGCTTTACTTGCTTTCCGAAGCACGGGGGTGAAAAACTTGAACTTGTTGAAATGTAGTGAATTTTCTGACCTGAGCTGTTACTGAGAATTTCTTGACAGAATAACCTAATAACAGATTTTGGCTCGACTGGATTCGAACCCGGGGCCTTATGATCAGCAATAGCGTTTGCGACCACTAGACCAACGTGGTAGTCAAAGGGGATATTAGCGGGTTGGCAACTGCAGTTTTCAATTTATAGTTTTTATTAGAAGACGCTGCTGCCTGTCCCTGGTTTGTTTTCCTCTGTCGCCACTTACAACATCCTGGGTAGTGGCTTTAATTT
This sequence comes from Parnassius orleans, assembly GCA_029286625.1. Taxonomy (NCBI): domain Eukaryota; kingdom Metazoa; phylum Arthropoda; class Insecta; order Lepidoptera; family Papilionidae; genus Parnassius; species Parnassius orleans. Next base: position 44,386 of record JAGSMP010001142.1, read on the forward strand.
AATTTTGTTAATTCTTTCACTTGTCCACTACAAGATCACGGTCATGAATATGGTATGAAAATTGTACTAAGTCAAGTAACATATAATTTTACTTTAATTACACCTGAAGAACAAGATATGTATAGTTTGAGGTACAATATTATATTTGCTAGAACTTTTACTCAGAACTTTATGTTTCCTACATAAAATAACCTGTTTAATGAATCTCTTCCCTTAAGAGCTTTCAAGGAAATACTCAATCAGTGTCGGTTTTGAAATTAAGTCGAGGAGAATCTTGCATATTTTTGCTTTTAATTTTGCCCGTTATCTTAAAGAATATTCAGGAAAATGATTGCATAGAATAAAGGATCGGAAGTTATGCTATTTAAAACTTTCAGTTAAAACAAAGATGCCATCTAGCTGCTGAATTATTTTCTGAAATCAATTTCGACATCTTCTTATTTTTGGCCAGTAATAGTTACAATTGGATGGCAGCTCTGCTTATCTACGATATATCCACAAAAATATACTCAAAAGGGGAATGCCCAATTTTGGCCATGAGACGCCCAATAATTTGCATTTGTTAAAAAAATACATCTTTTTTTATGGTTATTAATCGCGGTATTCATTTATCCAAAAGATTGCAACATGTTTGCACAAAAAAAGTACCGAAAAGATAAAATGAAATTAGGTAAATCCGTAATTCATTAGTTTGGGGATAAAATAAAAAGTGTTGCCAATTACATATCTCGGTAAAAAATCGATTCCCTTTTTTTGATCGATTTTTTTGGTGACATTATTATAATGCTAATATTATTTTTCGATGATTATTATAATGTTAAGATAATTAAACAAGCCAATTGCTAGTTGATTTACCATGAATTCTTTACATAACAAAAACGCTACTGCACAATTTAACTGTTATTCTTATCTGTTCTTAAAAATACATTTAAAATAGCATTTAAAACATTTTTTTAAAGGCGTGCAGAATTTAAAGCGCCTCAAAGATTATTCTTTTTAATGAAATTATAAATCGAATAAAAAAATCGATATCGATTTATCCATTTATCTCTGTTAAGTGGCAACATCGAATCTGACGGATAGGTGTCGTGTCATGTGAAATCACAACTAAATAGTCACAAATCGAATTCGTTTGTGTTTGTGTTATTTTGTTTGTTTTCTTGCGGATTTGTTATCTAAGCAACGAATTAGCTTTCTAAATGGACTCCGACAATTCTTCGCACCCTACTGACCACGGCCTGAACATGGATCCCGCTTCCGCTTCTCACGATACCCCTGCACGAACTTGGACTCGTTATCCACTGTTAACGATGACCCCAGCTTTCACACCGGCCAGAGTTCTTCCCAGCGCTCAGTAACTTATTCAAGAGGACATTTACGCTGTGTCAATTGTGGTTTAAATGTCAAGAAAATACGAAGACATTTGTTGGAAATTGCAGAAGTGCGACATCTTATACAACAATGGGTTCGACCACAGCAGGTAAATAGTTGAACCATGTCACCATGTGTCATGTCTTCCTCTGAGAATGCTTTTAACTGAGTTGACTTAAAATAATATCAATATAATAATTATGGCTTCTTTATTAGGTACAAGTTTCGAGTGACAGTGTAGTGTGCCACTCGTGTTGGACTGCAGCCTGGATTCAAATACGACATCCAACTAGTGAACAGCAAAATGCACCAATTATTAGTCATGGACATGTTTGCATCAGCTGTGACAAGTCACTTTTGAGAATAAGATCACACACACTGTTCGGGTCCGATTCTCCACGTGAGGAACTCATAAGGAATGAGATTGCCCATCAGATTGCACCACGTGAGGTAAGTGTTCAACAGTTTATAATTTATTAAGTGTGGTGCTGATATCTGATAGTGATACATATTTTACTCTGTTTGCATATCAACCCCAGAAGTTATTTTATTTTTTCACATCTGCACAAGCTATATTTGACAATCATTCTAGTTTATTTATACCACGGTGATAAGATAAGCCAGCTAACACCAGGTAGTTGCGGGGTTAACTGCCCATTTTATCAACTACCGAGAAATGAGACAGTTGATTTTTCATTGTTTTGGACTACTGGTAGTCCTCAGTCCTAATTATTAAATTATATAATGCACTAAGTCTGCCGTTGTGCAGTATTGTTTTACTTGATAAACATTTTATTTATATTTGAGTTAAAAGTAAACAAATCTTTTTTTTTTTATTTTGTTTACTTTGGCGTCATTCTTTGTTTAATATTGTTTCAGTCGCCATCATCATCTCGAGTGTGTCATAATTGCTGGCGAAGGACTGATAGAGCAGTATCACGTTCAACTGCAGAACGGGAACCATCTGATTCATCTAGTATTGGTAATGTATTGCATCCAGAACAACAAAGCTTAGATCATATATCACACAGTATACTGCTCCCTAATTATGTAAGAGCACCACTAACACAAAATCAATGTTTTTTTCCTGGTTGTAACGATTCCAATCGACTCACTGTTCCATCAGCATTGCGGGTACGTCTTTTTTGCGACTACAATTACTATGTACCTCCAGAATGTAGAATCTGTAACTACCATTTAAATAGCAATTCTTGGGATTTACTTTTAGAATCAATATATAATCCTATTAAAACATTTAGTGCAGCACAAATTGAAGATTTTGCTACATTATTGAAAGATAATATGCACCATCATATAGACTTTGAAAATATTCACAGTATGCCTGAGCATACTGTACATTATTATCTAGGCTTATCAAAGGCACAATATGAACAAATTCTGTCTGAAGTTCCGAGACTATCAAATAAACATAGGGGTTCTTTTGCACTTGCTGCATATTTGATGAAATTAAGAACAAGAGATAGTGACGAACGCCTGTCGGCATTATTGCAAGTACCAAGAAGCACATTAGAGCGGCTCATGAATATGGCCACGAAATATTAAATCAGGATTTTGTTCCTATAAATGTAGGCATAAATCATATATCCCGAGCAGAAATAGCTCAAAGAAATCTCCTTATTCCAAATGGACTTTACATGGGAGAAGATAGGAGGCCCGTCATAATTGCCGATGGTACATATATTTACATAGAAAAGAGTTCCAATTATTTGTATCAGAAAACTTACTCATTACATAAATATCGCAATCTTATAAAGCCTTTCCTTTTGTGTGTAGTGATGGTTACATCATAGATATTCTGGGCCCATCCTGCAACAACCTCAGATGCGGATATTATAAATAATGAATTTGGTGATGAATCCAGTTCATTAAGGCAATATTTTGAATCTGGAGATGTATTCATCCTAGATAGAGGCTTTAGGGATTCATTGCCCCATTTAGAACGTTGTGGTTATCAGGTTCATGTACCTTTGTCTCCAGCAGATGGTGAATCTCAGTTAACAACAAGAGATGCTAATAAGTCCAGAGCCGTGACTATGTGTCGATAGGTAGTAGTGGTGGTGAATGGCATTTTTAAAAGTGAATTTAAATTATTTCACCAAAATTATTTTAACAGGGCTTCTACATATTTGATGATAGACTTTGCTGTGGCTGCTGCTCTAATTAATAAATTCCACACAAAAATAAGGGACAGGGATGATGCAGCTCAAATACTAGAAATAGTTCATAAAAATATGGAGACAAATAATGATTTATCTGAGTATGTTAGGGAACACAATCTAAATAGAGCTAGGGCAGACTTTCGAAATATAAATGTAGACTGTGAAAATCTTAGGGAATTTCCTGTTTTAACTTACAGTGACTTAATATTAATTGCTTGTGGCACATACCAATTAACAAGCTCGCTCCTATTATGGTGAGCATATAAGATTTAATGGTTGCTACCGGATCGAAGTAATAATGACCACAGGAGCAGCGTTATGGAAGGAATAAACTTGAGTCCTAGCTGCTCTTTACTTGGGCTAGAATTGCAAGTCGACACATCAGTAGTAAAATATATTTTATATATATTTTAATTAGTGGCAATGATTCTGGTAGGAATGCAATTAAAAGTATTGTTGCAATTGTATTGTCGCTGTCGTCGAACGGTAGGATGCTGTGCCCATGTTATGACAGTAATATGGTATTTGGGTTGGGCACGGCATCAGACTAATATTTTGCCTCCTGCTCAATTTCTGGATGACATACTGATTGTCTATGATACAAATGATGTATAAGATCATAAAATATCTTACAGATCTGATCAAAACTTGATTATGTATATAAATGTATTACAGTAAAATAATTGTTAAAAAACTGTATTTGTGAAAATAAAAACCTTTATATCTTAAAAATCCGGACTTTTTTTAAATCAATTCTTTACCCAGTTCATTCTAATAATTGCATATTATCATTTCTATATGCTTTTATATGTGGGCACCCATGGCCGAAGTGTCTATGGACGGTGGGCATTCCCCTTTCGTCAACTGATGTAAAAATTTCTCAGTTCAATTATAAGAAGGTAAGGACCGCAATCCAGAGAAGATTCGAATCATACAGTTTCCCCTTGCGCACATCCAGTTATAATTGTGGCTTCCACTACATTGCGATGTAACGCTTTTACTTTTAATCTGGTTCCGTTGCACATTTGAGGAGGTTTTAAATTTCACAACAACATAACAGGAGTGCCCACGCGCAGAATAAGCTTATGATGTTGAAGACCCGATGGTTTCAGTGAATTAAGAAATTCGACAGGGTAGTTAATTGCGTCATCTGTATTGACCACACATAGTATATCGTTAATTGCCGCTGCTTGGTCGTTTTTCGGGGTATGTACGGCACGTTCACATAACCATTCCATTGGCTTATCGTGGATATGAGCAATATCTGGGTAAAGTTTGGATATTATTAAGAGTGGGGTTATTGGCTCCGAAGCAGCTGGGCTGTGATGTGGAGGGGACGGTGGCACCGTGGCGGCTGCCGCGTCTTCTGTGGCGGCCGCCGGCACGCACCAGGTGCGGCGCTCACGCGCCCACTACTCGCGCTATACGGCTTATTGGAGATATGCTCGCACATGATTACGAGACTGACTTATTTGCTGATAGCTTTGGGCAACTATGTAACAAAGCCCTTCTATTTTTGACATCCAATTTTGACATATTGTAATATATTAATTTAATTATAGATAGTTAATTTGACAATGACATTTTGGTTAATCTATTTGCATGTAATCTATTTGACATGTAATCTATTTGGCATGTTTTTTATTTTATTTTTTATTTTATTTTATTTTTATTTAATTTGATCTATTGGACATGTATTCTTTAATTTATTTGACCTTTTTGACATGTATCTTGTATTATTATTTATTATTTAAAACTGTAATTTGTAAATTAGCATGCTGGCGTTTTGGGCATACTGTAAGCCAGCATGTACACTGTTTAATTAAATTAAAATTAAAAATTAAAAATTAAAAAATTAACGCCTGTAACGTAAATACAACTGTGCACAAATTATCAGGGATGGTTATCATTCCGTCATTTATCGGGTAATCACCGTTGCCGTTTTCAAGTAGGAGATTCGCAAATCCACCAGCAGACTCTTTTTCTCCTTAGTGTACCCTCATATTTTTCGAGAGCTTGAGGATTTTAATTAGAGGCCATAAAGTGGAACTCTTAAGACACGCCTTAACTTCATCTGCTCTAGTTCCTTTTGGCACTACTGGTAGAGTCTGTCTAAAATCTCCAGCCAGCAAAACCGTTACACCACCCATTAACTTCCTATTTCCTCTTTTATCTTGTAGAGTTCTGTTAAAGCCTCTACGCCACCCTTATGAGCCATGGTTATTTCATCCCACACTATCATTTTCGTATGTTTTAATACTTCAGCAAAATTACTTTGTTGCGATATATTACAAATTGGAGTATCAGCTATTGTTTAATTGAGGGGTTACTTGAAGTTAGCCTGAGCAGTTCGTCCACCCTCAAACAGTGTAGCTGCGATTCAAGAAGAAGCCACAGCCAAAGCAATTCCGCGAGTACTTCTAACTTTTGCTAATAGCAAATTTATGAGGAATGTTTTGCCAGTTCCACCTGGAGCATCTAAAAAGAATATTCCACCGTCATTTGATTCAATTTTTGTGTTAATTTGATTGTAAACTGCTTTTTGTTCGTCACTTAGTGATCCTTCATTATTTTTAACTGTGTTTTCTAATGATGCTAAGTCGTAACTTGTCTCTTTAAGAAACTCTCTATTTTCAAATTGTTGTTCTTTGCTTGGCTGAGGTAAACTATACTCTTTTAGCAGCCGACCACCCAACGCTAATACGGCATCTTCTATTACCGAAAAGCATTTGTTAAATACCACATCTGTTATGTGTTCTACATCCACTTCTCCCTGTCTTTCTAATTGCCTTTTAAAATCTTCAGATAGATATTCTTTGAATTTCTCCCAAAGGCTTAAAGGGTCTGATATTTGGCAGAACACTAAAATAATCGTAAAAAGATCCCGAATCATTTGCGGTGATTGGCTAAGTGCTGCCTCTTCCATTCATCTTCAAGCAAGCCGAGAGCTTTGCACGCTGATTGGAACGTGGAATATACATGACCATCTACAGTTTTTAACGCTTAAAATGAAATTGGGCCCCGGATCTCATGAAGAATCATGCGAAGGTGATAGCATTCTGTATTGTTCGGATGCACGGTATAAACCCTGCCCAGAACGTGCTCTTTTTTGACCCCTGGCCAGCCTTCAACGTTTGCTCCTCTCTTTCTCCTTTGAAACTTTCTTTTATCCCAAAGGTAGTATGCAGGTACTTCTAGGTAGAGCAATGTTTTTGCAAAGTTATCCACTTTAGGATAGGAGTGTGGTTGTTGGAGGACTATTATCTCTTTCACTCAGATTTTGTCATTAAAATAAACCCTTTGCCCATTTTCCAAAGGAACAGCGAGGTGGACTACGGGAGGGAAACTCTCGTGAATGGGAAATTCAAGGAATCGCCATACTGCCTTTGATGAACTTATATATCTTCCACTTGTGTAGGTTTTAACTTCATCCTTCTCATTCTCTAAAGCAAACGATGCCTGGTCTGAACCTTTGTTTACGTATTTACATACGTATTTTATTGATTTCACCGAATGACAATATTCCAAATTTAGGTGAGCGTTAAATGTTTTTAATAATACTGGATTATAAGGGACGACCCAGCGATTATCTATGGTTGTGCCTTTGATATCAACAGAGAACTCACCGTCATCTAGTAAACGTTTCTTGTACTGCGGATAACCGTCTTCACCAGTTTGAGTTTCCCTTATGAGAGCCCTGGGGTATCATTTACTGCACATTTTATCTTTCATATATGGTGACTTTCGATTTAAAGTTCCACATTGACCTTGTATCATATTACATTTAACGATTTCGATAAGCTTTAGGTCACGTTTGAGATCCGGTATTTCAGCACAAATTATATTGTCGATTTTATCCGGAGTAATACGTTTGTGAAGCCATAAAAGAATATGAATATGTGGAAGACCTCTCCTTTGCCATTCCGTTGAGTACATATAGCATCGCACTTCACCAAATATTTTGCCCTTTGTCAATAAGTTCATGATCTTTTTCACCTTTAGTCGAAACACCCTCGAAATTATATCGTGTCTATCATGAGATCGTTGTCCTTGAAGAAACTGCTTTTTATCTCGTCCCAGCGACGATTGCATGTGAAAGTGATAAAAAGATCTGGCCGGCCGTAATTCCTAACATAGTTCATAGCGTCCTGTGTTCTTTCGTGCATATACCTAGTTCCCCCCGTAAAAGATGATGGAAAGACAACCATTTGTCCTAGTTGGTTGGCTTCTGCGTCTTGTCGTCCAATAGCATCTTTTAAATGCATGTTGCTATCACCACGTAATTTGGCTTGATTATTTTTGATATAATTTAATCTGTCTGTTTCTATTTTGGCGTATTCATCCACCAAATATTGACTAAAAAGGGCACGATTTTTGACCAAATAGTTATATTTTCCTTCTTTAATCATTATTATACACGAATAAAAACTTGCAGAAGGGACAGCTTTATTTAGCGGCAACTTAGTTTTAGGATCGCGTTGAGGTATGTTGATTGAATAACCATCATCCCCCAGCAAAACATCAATGGATACTGTAGCGAATCATATGCTCGATGTATCTCACTAATACGCTGAAGTGAATTACTTCGCTCTCGAGGATGATGTCCCTTTGATCAAATTGATGATCCACTAACACAAAAGCTACTTCATTTATAATTGGTGCATTGTACCTACCTCTATGTTATTCTGGTGGTTTTTATCAGCATGTTTGACAACTTTTTATGACTTTGAAGGAGGGGCTTTATCAATGGCACTTTTCAGATCTTTTAAATACGGGTTCACTTGATGCAGCATATTCTGCAATTGTTTGATTAAATTTGGCTTTAAGTTAGGAAATTTAGAACATCTAATCTTTGCTTGTCGATCATCTTCACCTACAAAATATATTTATTTGAAGGTTCTGAGCGTCATGTTCGGCTTCTGGTAATATACTTCCAATTAAATGGTAGACCTGGCCTTGTACTTTAAAAGTCGGTGAAATACCATCTGCTGTTACCTGTTTACCACCAATGGAAGTCATCTGGAAACAGGCATTATATTTGCGAATATTACCCTTAAAATGGTCATGTTCTGGGTGTAGATCATTAATCAAACTAAAGAGTGGTTCAGGCAGTTATTTCAACCGATCAAGTTGCACTTTTCAAGAGCTGCAACACATACCAGGTGTATCATCCTTCCATTTAAGCGCATTGCACCACTGACACTTGTATGTCATAGAACCCAAGGATACTCTGCTGTCAGTTCTTTAAGCAATATCAGAGTCATACTCCATAGCGGAATGGACCTTGTTTTGCCATAAACGCAGTGTAATGTTTTCCTCATACCGTGACTGAATTGCTCTTTGCACTTGTGGATTCGCAGTTTGGTAATTTGCAACGGCTTGCCTTTGTACATCGGGATTTTTTGTCTAATAAACGGACACAGCTTTACGATTTGAAGCTGACTCGTTCTGGCTATATCTTTCTTGTACACGTTTTAATTGATTTTTTCTTGTGTAATTAGTAAATCTCGACCTTTGTTTATTTTTCTTTTTTCCATATTTTAATGTTGACGATACAAATTGATCTGTTCCGCTGGTTGCAGATGATATTTCACTGTTTACAAAAGATGTAACAGTTCAATGGTCAAAATCTGAAAAAGAATCACGCTCTTCGAAAGGTACCTCCATGCGACGCTGTGTAATTTTCTTCGCAACAATAGGCAGATAGGCGTCAAAATGTCCATTAGATAAATCATGGCTAAATCGTAACCGCCTTACTGGACAGATATCCGTTCCGGACTCTGTGTATAACAGACCGTTTCAATATACTTCAAACTGAAACGGAAATATTATTCCTGCAGCTACCAATTTACAAAGTTCACCGTAAGTTTCATTTTTTAACATATCGGCTGAATATTCATTTGCTGTTGAATAATTATCGCCATTTCTGTCGTGGTTCATAACTGAAAACCTAGGTCAATCATTTACCACAAATCTAACAATTTGTGAACGCACCACCATCGCATTTTCTTGAGTTCCGTACATTAAAAATGAAATAGCACGAAACAAACAGACGCCGTCACCTATAATAGGGACGACAGTATGTTCTTTCATTTTTCCTTTAATATTAAGAGTTTCTGTAGTCATTTTTTCAGTGAGAAAAAATACTTCTATCAACAATACCTAATCAAAAAGCAAATCGAATTCCAAGTTTGAACAGTGGTTGTTAGAAAGACAAAATTAAGCAACTAATCCGAAACACAAAGCAAATCTTAAACCGTAAGCAAGCAAACAAAGTCGAAGTCTAGTCAAATATCCGTTAACAGTGAATAGGTACCGTATGTGGTACAGGTTGAAGCGCTCATTCACCATTCACTTTATATTAGTTCTAAAAAACACAACGTTACCGCGTTCTAAAACGATACCAACGCCATCTATTGGTTGGGATTGGAACTTGAAGATCAATACAAAATAGGTAGGTGAAAAAATATATTTAGTTGTTTATTTTTATTGTGTTTTAATTTTTAAATAAGTATTTTTTGTTCAGGTGTAATTTTGTGCAAATTTTTTGCACAAATCTTCTTGTCTATTTTGTTTTATGTTTTTGTGCAATCAAAGTATATTCTATTCTATTCTAATAAATTAAGTTTAAAATATTTATCAATATCATTTACGTTATTTACGACCCAAAAACCTTAAAAATGACACCCAAGTCACCCAACCCATGATGATTTTTACATACAAACATACATCCATCCATCCTTCCATCCATGTTGGTTTCAAACCATAATCGATGCCATTTTCGCAATTAACGTCCCAAAAAACCATAAAACGACACCCATATTGACATTTCAACCACATCGCACCCCCACAGGGGATGATGGTAGGTATTTCCGTCTGCTACGTTGGATTTTGAAATAGTTGTTGTTTTCGTAATCAGCGACCCGATAAACCATAAAAACGATACCCATGTTGATTTTCAGAATTTGTCACCCCTTTTCTACCTTTTAGGGGTTGAATTGTGAAAGAGCCTAAAACACTTGCTTAACCATTTATTGATAAGAGTACTCCTGTGAAGTTTCGAATAAAATAGTTTAACTAATCTTGTTTCACCATACAAACTTTCAACCTCTTTTTCACCCCCTTAGGCATTGAATTTTCAAAAACCCTAGGACATGTAAATGTTTATTTCTAATCTTTAACCTAAAAACAAAGTTTCAGGCTTCTAGCTCTAAAAATGACGGACTTCCATACAAACTTTTAACCCCTTTTTCACCCCCTTCGGGGGCGAATTTTCAAAAATCCTTTTTAGCGGATGCTTACGTCATTACAGCTGTCTGTTTGCCAAATTTCAGGGAAATCCGTTTAGTAGTTTCGGCTGTGCGTTGATAGACTTGTCAGTCAGGTTTGCCTTTTATATATATAGATAATATTTTGAGTAAATAAAAATATTTGTTATATTTTCCAATTTCACTGGTGTCCGAGTAAGGGATCAATTTAGCATATTATGCGTACTATATTTCTTTTAAGTTTAGTAGTAAGCGTCTGAATTCTTTTACCAAATTATGGTTTTGTTTACTAAAATAATTTTTTCATTAATTTATTAGAAGATATTAAAATTACTCTGCTGAACATAGGCTTCCCCTGTAGATCGCTTCATATGGGAAATATTTTCCAATTCTGTCACGTTTGGTAGGCGCTTGTTAATGTAACGTATTAAAGGTTATTTGCTAAGAGATTATTGTTGAGGTGGAGGGTAGGTAGTCTTTTGCCTACATACGCCTTTGATTGACGCTCCAGGTAAAAGCAGTTTTTTTTATTTTGAGTTATCAGTGAGATGCTGCTGGGCATTTCCTCTTTCATTTCCTTCTGTCGTCTTTTGCGACACCCACAGTATGATATAGGGTGTTTCCTTATGCTACCACTTCACGGTAAACATCCAGTTAAACTGAAATGTAAAGTTAACAGAAATGTAATTAACAGCATAGCATTCAGGATATAATAAACCTATGTAAATTCCCTTCAAGCAAAACAAACGGAGCTAGATAGCAACTTGTTAATTGATGTTGTGAGGTATAAAAGTGCTAAAAGGTAACCTCAAAAATTTCTTAGAATTACTAACAAACTAGCTAATAAAGGAATAAAATGAACTTTTTCTTTTATTAGAAATAGTGATGACAAACAAGCACACATTCTAATTAACGGTGAATGGATGCTGTGTGGCTCATATACACCTTAATATATCCCCTAATAAAAATAAAAAGCAAATGCGTTATTACCATTGACAACATTTTTTTAAATAAAATTGAAATGACAAGTGACTAACAGTCCACCTGTTGGTATGTGGCTGCTGCAGCCCATGGACACCTGCAATCAACTTTAAATATAGAAAGCTACAGATGTGTTATCACCCTGATGACAAAGATGGAGTGCTTTATTACCAGTAAAAAGAAGACTCTCCGGTTCTCTATACCCAGCATACGAAACGCAACAGTATGAAGCAGCTATTTCACACTAGCATTCTTCACCGGTTGAGCTGAACCATTCGTGCGACAACCTAAATAAAGCTGCATGGATCTACCACGCAAAAACTAAAGCAAAATAAAATAGCTTTATAATAGTTACATACAGAGGTTGGAACAAAAGCATTCGAGATTGTTTCAGCGCTTTGTTTTTTATCTTTTAGTGAGTATATCACGAGCGAACAACACACAACTTTGCTTTTACGGTTTCAAATAGCACTTGTTTCAACAAAATACTGTAAACACGAAACGTAATGAGACTAAATATTGAGAGCTAGAAGTTCTAGCTATGTAACACAAGTTCCATTTCAACTCCTATATACAAGTGGGAAATATATGTCTTTTAGTGAAAATTTCAAGAAATAATTGTATAGCGTAATTTTTTTAAACTAAAAATGTATTAAATATCAAGTCACTTATAGGCATATTAAATGCAACAAAAACATATGGTTTGGTTGCGTTTTTCTACTATGTAGTGGCGGTGTAAGAATATCCACTACCCGATATCGTCCCGTAGGTGTCTGAAGAGGTGATAGAGGAAAACAAACCGAGAGTTGCCAACGCACATGCCAAGTGTGACAACTATGGCAAATATGAGAGCTTAGCGGTCAGCCACCGCAGGGTCTTCTTCACATGAGGATGCCTCGTTTAGAGGCGAAACACGAGTCGTATTATTGACGGTGGTGTGTTTCCTAGTGTAGTGGTGTTGGGATTAGTGGTGACGAGGATAGTGCACGCAATTGAGAGAGGGCGAGAGGTGCCCTTTAAACTCTGCTCTGTACGAAATATATAATAAAATGATGTGCATTTTATTTTATTACGCGGATCTCAGCTAATTAATAATTTAATATCTTTAAACATGAGAGCCCCTATTAGGTAATCTATGGGAAAGGCCTACGTTCAGCAGTGGACTTTTGTTGCTGTGCTGCTAACGTCATTTTACAACCTCTTTAAACATGTTTGTAAGGATTATATTTCATTTTTAATGGTCAGCGTATTTCTGTAATAAGCTTCCACGTTGTGTTGTAAGTAAACTGTAACAGATTGGTGATAGTAGCAGATGTCTCGTACCTTCGACACTACTCCTCATCGCCGGTCATCAGATCTGGCATATAAAAGTAAAAACTAAAGTTACAGCCTATATACGTACACCTGGCCGGGCCCCTCTCGTTTCGTTGAGCTTGTTGTTGGACTTCATATGTCATCGAAATATATTTTTTAATTTTTCAGACAGGTAGGTTTCCTCAAGGTGTTTTCCCTTACCGCCAAACACGTGGTAAATCAGCACTGTAAAACTGCAATTAACAATTTCATTGGTAGCGGGGATTAAACCCGGGTGACTCACGTACTCTGATATATACGGCGAACGCTTCTGAGTTACCACAGCTATCTTTAATGTACTAGTAAACTGCCATCTGTCGGAGGCAATGAAACATTTCTTACCTTTGACAAACTGGATGTAATTGGGTGCTGGATATTCTGACTATAAATACTCTTTACTGGAAAGGACCGTGACCATGTAGTGGCGGTGGAAGAATATCCACTACCCCATATCATAGCGTGGGCGTTGTAAGGGGCCACAGAGGGAAACCAGGAGATGGACAGCAGCGTCTTTCTAATAATAATAAAAATACTAAACTGAAGTTGCCAACCTGCAAGCAATGGGGTCTTTGTTCAGTAGTGGACTTTTTACTGGTTACTTGGTTACTGAAAGGGATTGAACAACTTTTGCGAGGGCAACTGTGTGATTTGAATTTATTATAAAATAGACGCGAAAAAAGATCATAATATTATGAATATCGTATTATTTTTGTGTTGTTTTCGAAAAAACTATTCCAGAGCTTACGTCTTCAATTTGATTTATGTTAAAGAACTTGATTTCACGGAGCAGGTTATTTACTTTACGCCACGAACTGTTGTATATGCATTTATATAATAAATTTATTTATATTTTAATTTTTGATAGTTTTATAATACACTAAAAACAGAATTATTATACAGCGAAGTTATGAGGCATGTTGCTTAGATATTCCTTTTGAAGTTTAATGTAATAATAACCATCCTGATGTATCTGAGGCAATAAATTTTAAGTGAATAAATGCGCTTCAAACGGAATGACATGAAAAGCGAGTCCTACGAAACGGGAGATTGGCAACAGCATTTTCCTGACAACAACTGAAAATAATAAAAACTGTGGCTATCAACCCGTCTGCTAGGCGTGGCAACTAAGGCTGATCTATGGGGAGGCCTAATTTAAGCAGTGGTCTTTTGATAGATTAATGAATTTGGAAAATGTTTAACACACTTAAACACGAAATTTTGCTTTAAAGAGTTTTTAATTAATAATCATAATTTCTTTTAAATTCCCTTTTACCAACCAAAACTAAATCACTAAAGTTGAGAATTCGAATTCTTAACTTCGCGGCTCTAATGTGGTAACCACATTTTATAACTAAGCCAAATTTCAATCATCTACGTGAAAGTCTCTCAGAGAAAACGTTCTGTGACCATCAGTTAAAAAAAATATAGTACACAATATTATATTGACAGTGTAGTGGCGGTGTAAGAATATCAAATACCCCATAATATTGTTCCGCGGATGTCGTAAGAGACGATAGAGGGAATCAAACAAGTAGATGGGCAGCAGTGTCTTCCTATCCTAATAACAACTAGTAAATAAGGAACTACCATAGCCAACTCGTGTGCCAAGTTTGGCAACTATGCAAATAATACAAAGGAGGGCATCTATGAGGAGGCCACATACCAAAAGTTGGGTAGCAGTGTTTTCCTAATAACAACTCGAATTTATGAAATTTCGGTTCCAACTCATCTGCCAAGAGAGGCAACTATGCAAATATTTCAAAAGAGGGAATCTATCTAATCTAGGTCTATGTACAGTAGTGGATTTTGATAGACTGTAATGAAATATATTGTAAAAGACTTAAAACTGCATATAAGTTTTCCATCAATTGTATAAATCAGATCATTAGCTGGATAGTTGTTTGCACTTAACACTTTGGGAACTAACCGAGAAACAGAAAATTGGCCATAAATTATAGCACGGAGCTCAAATTAAGTCGTTAAGAAACTTCGGAAATAGCATTGATTTCCTCTATTCCGTTAGGCTAAGTATTTCTTACCCACTCAGCTGCACTTATGTGTGTTAAACTGAGAATATCCATCTGTAACATCGTTAATATATGAGTCTAGTCCAGCCTAGTCAAGTAAATGTAAAGCACTCTTGAAAAAAATGGTAGCTTTACCTGATATTTATTGTGATGAGATACAAGTATAAATATTGAGAATAAAGGTGACATACGAGCACACAGTCCTGATGGTAAGTAGATGCTGCGGCACATAGACATCTACATAAATCCTCGATTAAAAATCAAAATGCAGATGCGTTGCCACCCCTAAGGACAAAGATGGCATGCCTCGTTTTCAGTAAAAAGGGTCTCCGGTTCTCTACACTCACCATACGAAACAGAGCAGCATTGAGCTGCTGTTTTACGCTGGTATTCTGTGAGAGAGTGGTCTTACCCCGGTCGAGCCAACCTATTCGTGCTAGAACCATAATATGGCTGCAGCATGGCACTATCACGAGTATTTGAAGGAAATCTCACAATTATAGGAGTTATTTAAAGTTATATAACATAGATTATTTAAGCATGTATTGTAATGAATAGTATCAGACGTTACTTTCTGAAATGCATTATTTTATACGTAACTTTACTACGTAATTAGTCTATATCACCTGATGACGCCTTAATTTGTGGTTTTACTATAATATGGAACACGTATCGTATTTTTTCTATTTATTTTGGCACCAATCAGTAGTCAGAGTAACTTATACTAAAATTTATATTTTTAACAAGTTTGAACGGAATGCAGACTTCCGAAGCGTCCGTGCCAGTCTGTGAACATTTTCAAGATCGTCCATGTCCAAGTGTCGCAAAAGAACATCGACATTCACCAAGGATGATACGCCAGGCTATTGAAATAAAAAAAAAAATCTTGATTTCAATAGAGAAAATGGATGGGTGCTACCATCTGCTTAGGATCCTGTAATTAACAGAAATAAATCCATCAGACCAAAAATTAATATTAAAAATCTTGAAGGTAACCGGGCTAACTATCACATCGGAACTTCAAAGACCTTTGTCCACCTCGTAGCCATGGGTGATGTAAAACTCCCGAAACGTCGAGAATTAAAAATAAAAAATTAAACTCAATAAAATCCGTAAAATTTGTTTAATTCAATATTTAGTATTCGCGTAAATATAAGAAATCATTATGTGGTAAAGTATCCTCTTTTGGCTTTTTTATTTTTTTGTTCCAATTAAAAAATACTCTTTAATTTAGAATACAGGAACATAGAATTTAATAAATGACAATAAAGAATAAAGAAAAACTGTTGTTGAGTTTAAGAACGTATTCATATAAATTGTCACCCTGCCGATGCCAGATATTCAGCCAAGTAATCGCTACGCATAAGGCTAATGGCTACGTATGTCATGCTACGGTAATATGTATGCTACGAATATTATGCTACGGTATTGGCTACGCTTGCGGCGCTGGTAAACTGTGAGTTCAGTAGCTCCTGCACTGTCCTCGACTGTAAGAGTTGTGAGAAGTATAAGAATCTGCTTTTTTCGTAATTTTTTATAGAAGAATGGTAAACGAGAATGTGGCTCACCTGATGTTAAGTGTCGACCGGTGCTCATGAACAACTGTAACACCAAGGAAATCGCAGGTGCTTTGCCAGCCTTTTAAAATATTTAAATGACAATTTCCAGAATCGCCCTGTGCAATAAAAGTATCGGACATACACGATAATTAATTGTCTATCTTATTATATAAGTTGTACATAATTTTATAACACGGAGTAGCTGCATGCCGAAAGGAATTTAAAAAAGTATTCCATTCGAATAATAACATTAATCACCGCCATCTTCGTCAAACGTCATGTGGTGTCGAAAAATGATTAGGGATGTCCAATGTTGCATATTTTTTAATCTGAATCACATTTTGAAGTTATTTCGAATAATGTGCAAATAGAAGCTTGAACAAAAACATTCAATTATTATTCCTTTATTATTATTCCCTTAAAGTATGATTTCAAAAACCTTCTATACCTAATGAATGAGGTCATACTCGATTTTAAATTATAGTTAGTTGGAATAATACTGAAGTGAACAAAACCTACATATTTCATCATGATCATTATTATTCAGGGTTTTCTAATGACTGTTTAGAAAAGTGTGTAGTTTACTTCTAAATAAACGATCACTTACGAATTTACGACAATTAATTTAAAAAAAAAAACACTTATTGTTACTTCATGAATTATAAATGTTTTCTTTATAAAAAGTTATATTGCAGACTAGATACAGCTGTTATTATTAATATTGTTACAAGTATATAGGAAGTAGAGAAGTATCGTGTCATTATATGTAAAGTAGGACATTTTCATACTTGTTATGGTATTAATATTATTGTATGACAAAAGTTGATGTTATATGTTTGTAACATATGGCCATAGTAAATCTTATTAAATATCGATAAATCGTATCGTATTTAGCACCCCTATTTTTGACTTCACTAAATGGTCACTTGTCACTTGTCAGTCTTTCACATAGACTTAGAATACGCCACTATATTCTAAGTCTATGGTCTCTCACCCTGTTTCACTCTGTCAATTACATTGGCGCTGCCTCGCTCTTCGTAATTATATCGGTGTGTTTTAGTGACTTTCGGAATATCTATTGAATATTACTTGATCTTTTAACGGACTCTGATTTATTTCAAAACGATTTAGCTGGCTGTGATTTTCGTAACTGTGTACCGCTCAAACGATAACCTTGCGCTCATAAACGGACTTACGCATACGCAATGGAAAGTCTATTTTGTGTAAATTGTGGCTCTGCTGTTGGTTCTATGTTCTTGGAAGATGAACAGATTCGTCACTGTCTACAACAATGGACTGCACCTCTTTTTGTAATTACATTTCTACTTTGTCTGCATATTCCGAGTCTCGTGATGTATTTAGAAGATGAACAATGAACATGAAATTATATCTGTGTTTTATTTCTAATTCAAAAATAACAAGTTAATGTAGGTTTAAAACCAACTTACAACCTAACTGGTAAGGCTGGTTTCATAGTCACGCGTTTTAACAGCGCCGTCCAGACGTAAAGGCTTGCAAAAGCACAAGATAGTAGATGCGACTATATTCTATGCATTTATATGTTGCACTTACTTACATTTAAACTTTAAAACAAAAACTACATATCCAATTATCTTTTTTTATAGGATAGGGTGACAAACAAGCACACAGTCCACCTGATGGTAAGTGGTTGCTGTGACCCATAGACATCTACATCTATCCTTAATAAAGAATCAAAATGCAGATGCGTTGTCACCCGTGAGAACTAAGATGGAATGCCTCTTTTCCAGTAAAAAGGTTCTCTGGTTCTCTACACTCACCATACGAAACACAGCAGCATTAAGCTGCTATTTTACGCTGGTATTCTATGAGAGCGTGGTCCATCCCCGGTCGAGCCGACCCATTCGTGCTACAACTATACTACTAATATAGCTGCAGCATGGCTCTACCACGTATATATAGATAGGAACTGAAAATAGCTAAATGTTTTGGATATTGTTTTTCAGTTTCTTAAAAATCACTCGGAGCTATGAAAAACCATAATGTTCGTGGTTCGATTATAACCTCAAAATCTGTTTTTTTTTTGAAATATATCATATCTATTCTGCAGCTAGTCCGCTATAAAAATAAGATCATATAGGAATTTAATAATTTCACATAATTTTCCGATGCTCTTGGTTAAAGGGCGAACAATGTATGGGCGCAGAGCAATGTTCTTTGTTTCTTTTTAGGCCGAACTTGCACCTTGTTATGAAAATCCAAAAATTCTAAAGTATCCAAACAATTTGTTGTGGGTGTCGTAAAATGCTAGTATGTGAAACCCCATAAAATATTTAAATAAACGATGGTATAACCAATTCTAACAAGGGATGGAAAGTATTCAAAGTGCGAGACTATTGTTACTGGGATCGCCAATCCGTCTGTAAAGCGTGGCAATTAAGGTGAATCTCTACAATGGAAGAGACCCATGTCCAGTATTGACTTTACGAATAAACAACACAACCAAATTTACGAAGAATCCAAACTCTGAATGTTGTGGAAAATAAATCCCAAAAAAAGCTTAAGTAATTAATGCACAAAAACTTTCAGAAAGTAGACAGATGTCCTTTAAGCTAGCCGTGCACGTTTTAAGATATTTGTTATTTTGTTAATGACAACGTTGAAGTTATACTTCCTACAGTTATGTTATCATGTCTTTAAAGTGCTCCATAATCACAGAAATGAGAGGAAACCTGTGCCCAGCAGTGCGATGTATACAGACTGTATGTTTACTATTTTTATATTAATAAGAACTTAACTCCACATTGCTCAGATGACAAGAGCTGACCTCAAACTTACGTGAGGAAACCGCATTCGATCACCGCCTGTATTAATTGAACTATCGTAGAGCCACGCTCTAGCTCTTTTATGGCTGCAGCACGAATGAGTCGGCTTGACCAGTGGAGAACCACCTCACAGTAAACCAGTGTAAAAAGTCGCTTAACGCTGCTGTATTTCATATTGTGAGTGTAGAGAACTGGAGACTTTTTCTACTAGTACAAAGGTATTACATTTTAGTCCTCAGGGGTGACAGAGGGTCTACATTTATACAGGCCACGATATCTACTAACCATCAAATGGACTTTATGCTCGTTTGCTACCCATTCTCTATAGAAAAAAAATACATAAAACTGAAGAGACAAACAAACTTACAGTCCATCTGATAGTAAGTGCACAGTCTAACTACTACTAACAATCAGTCATTGAAGTCGTCTAGACGGGGCAATCATGAGGTGCGGTGTGGGGTGAAGCGCTTCCAAACGGCTGAACACCCACTTATTGGTTGTTCGGGAGCAAGATATGGCCGATATAAAAGTTATACACTAAAATTTTCTTTGCCGTCTTCTCACCGCAAAATGGGGAAATTGGCAATATTAACTTAATTCGAATATAATCTTAAGGGTGGAATTTTGTGTGTCCGCTATTTTTGTCTGTTCAACGTGAAAGCTTCCACATGTATTTTAACAGGTATTCAAAAAAATATAAGTGTTAAGCAGGTAGTTATTACTCAAAGATACTTAATAAACTTCTTATATTGTATTAGAGAGTTGACTATTTTTTCTTTTCTAACTCTTCTTATTATAACCTATCTTTATTATTTTTGGAAACCAATTGTCTGGTATAGTTATTTAATATCTTTAAACGTGGAATAAGAAAATTTGTTTATTATTTTTTATTACTTCCCATTGTGACAACCTTAGCAAATTTGTTCGGCACGACAAATGTCTAGACGATGTCGGCTTTTCTGACGACATCAAACGCGATGACTGACCGTATGTTCTTCTTAGGCTGTGGCAAGTGGCTACCGCAGTCCAATAGACACCTGCAGGTGACTTCAAACAAAGAAGGCTACAGATGCGTTGTTACCCCTGAGGACTGAGATGGAATTCTCCCAGCTTGTATTTTTATACTGGTTTTCTATACCCTTCAGAACGGGACAGAGCAGTGCAAGCACTGCTATTTGGCGGCAGAAATAATTACAGGCTGTGAGGTATCCCACCGTACTCCTCAGAGGTTTTGTTAAATACCTACTTGATGTGCCGATCGTAGTTAAATATATCAAACATGTGTAACTCAAAATATTCATTCATTTGTAATCATATTCATATAAGACCACTAGAAACCCAAAATTATTTGAGAGTTAAATTTAACGCAAATATAATTTAAAGCATGTGTAATCAAATGAAATTATTCGGCTTAAAGCGTAATCAACTCGGATGACAATAATTAACATTATGTTACATAACATTTTCAAGTATTTATTGGGCAATAATACTTACTGGATAGTAAAATAAAAAAAATACTTTAAAATTATCGTGGAAAATAACCCAGAAATTTCTCTATTATTGCAGTCGTTTATTTGGAGTGATTATTTATTATAGAATAGGGGTAAAAAAAACAAGAATACAATCCACCTGATTGTAAGGGGGTGCTTTGAACTACAGAAATCTATATCTATCCTCGTTTCCAGTAAAAAGATTCGCCGGTGCTCTACACTCAGCATACGAAACACAGAAGCATGAACCTGATATATTTTTTGCTTTTATTCCATTTATTAAACATTACCTTCAAACTTTGATTTTCTCCTGTATCGTGGGGGCAGTAATACATAAAATTTAAACACGCGGCCCTTATCGCTGCAACTCATTGCTAAGCCACTGCGCCACGGAGCCGTCAAAACTTTATTTTACTCTGGTATTCTGTGACAGCGTGGTCACTTATCACTCTTCAAAAAAAAACCCTCCTCTTCTTAACATAAATCAATTATGTTAAAGCTGCCTTAAAAACTTAAGTAAAAACATGTCATTAAAAATACATAACGGCTATTATATTGTTCATCTCATTTTGTTGTACCTTTTTAGTCATGCTAACCTTTAGGGGACTATGAAAAATAATCTAACCAGGAGAAAAGTAACGTAAGTTGGTTCAGACGTGGCTTGTTAAAGCGGGAAGGGAACAGCAAATTATGTCCGGACCTCAAAGTAACATCGCCAACTTGAAAAGGGTAGTTGAAAAATTGGTTGAGCGTTTTGGAACGAAGTTCCTCATCGACGGTACGAATTTGATGGGGGCTAGGCGAGAAAAAGTGTAAGATTTTTCCGTCACGACCCCTTTTGACGTCGTGTGGATGGCCTTGGCGGCTATAAGGAAGTGAGATGGAATAATATCCATCTCTCTTGCACTCTTTCATATCTTGCCATGAAGGAAATATTATTTTATTTTAAATGACGCTTCATTTTAATAGACGCTAGTAATTCATTTATTTGTATTTGGTAATCAATAATACAATATGTTTATCAATAATAATATACTACGAAAGGAACTTCGTTCCAACCGAGTGTTCCACGACACTCACGCATGTTCTTTTTTTTAATACATTATGAAACTGACTGGATTATTTATCATTTATTCTCTGATAATTATTATTTAAATTTTTATTACAATGCGGTTATAGTTTATTTTTATGTACCTGTTCATATATCGCATGTTGCTCTCTATTGTTTTAAGATAAGCTCATTGTACCTATATCATTGCATATCATATTTTTTAATACGCATCATTCATAAGAAAAGGTTAGTAGACCTTTTATATTTACTAAGCAAAGATTAATTCTTCTTACATCCAACTTAGCTAGATTAGTTTATTGTCTTTATAAAAGAAAAAACTAGAAAATATGAAAATATGAAAAATTTAATTGATGATAAACCATGGTAAATTTAAGTACGTCAAAATTTAATCTACTATATTATTTCATTCATTTAAATAAAACTAGTTTTACGGATTTTATCGCGTATATTAACTTATTTTATATTCTCGACGCTCGAGATAGTAACCCATGGTCACGGGGACTGATGATCCCAATGTCAGTTAACCACGTTACCTTGATAAAAATTATAAATTTTTTGATAGATAGCATAGATCGGAAAAATTAATAATTTTTTAATCTGGAGGTAACTGTGTTAACTATGACATTGGGACGTCAAATATCTCAGTCCCCCATGACCATGGGTGCTGTAAAGTACTGAACGTCGGGAATATATAAATAAGTTAATATACGCGATAAAATCCGTAAAACTAGTTTTATTTAAATGTGTAGTGTTCGCGTAAATATAAGAAATCATTATTTCATTCATTTTGGCTGGACACAGTAATAAAATAATAATTATGAAACAATAAATAATAATTGAATAAAAATGAATATAAAATCGTGTCGTAACTTAATTTATAATAATTGCATTATGGTCATTTTTTCGGATACAGTAATAAAAATATGAAAAAATCAATTGAATACTTTCAACTTGATCATAAGTTAAATACGTAACATTTAATACATAACTTTAAAAATAATATATATTAGCGAATACAACATGAAAAATCTCAATTATTAAAGTTTTGAATGGAATTAAAAATCACTCAGAAGCGAAGTTACCTCTTAATTTTGTTCTTCTGTATGTTTTGGCTCAATCGTCTCGGCTACACTGCTGCTGATTGCTGGTTCTGCTCGCTAGACTACAATTTCTTCTATTCTTCGTAAATTGATGGAATACTTTTACTTTCATGTCTTCGTTATTTTCAATCTATATTTCCTCAAAATGTTATCTTCGTTTGTTGTTAGTTGTCTTCATAGTATTATACATATGTACTTATTAATTTTTCAGTCGGCTTCTATAAAATAATTGTTGTAGCCTCTTCTCGTATTTGTCATATTATAGTTTTCTTGACTTCAGTGAATTTTTATCATATCGTGGATTGTGTCAATTCAGTGATCGAGTTAATTATTTTATTTTTTACATTTTTTTTCAGGCCACGGCGGTGTGCGTTTATTATCGCAGCGCACCACCTGGCGGAACGCCATGTAATGTAAGTTTTTAGGAGTTGAAAATTAAAGACATGTTTTATGTAAAATAGTCAAAGGCATATTGTCAGAGAAACGGGAAGACATACAGTTCACACGCTGAGCGGGGAGTGCTGCGTTAGATGAATTTTACACGTCCGTGGGAGCATCTTCTTGTTTACATTATTTTGATCACATTACAATGCCATAGGTATACATGAGGACAAACATGACCTAACCATTATATGCGTGTGTCCTATTCACGCCCGACAAAAGGCTGTTAAGCACTTTGGTCAAGCGTGCATAAAACGGATCGCAAACTGATTGTTTATGTCCGCCTCATCAATACATATATTTTGTGTCATACCCAGGTATCGGTACGTTTCAGCCTCAGAAAGGATCCTTATGTAGACGTGCATAGACAGGTCTATGCCCTCAGAGTTAACAATAGTGGGGATAGTGGATGCGAGAAGCTGCTGAGTGGTCGTGCAGCACAAGTCATTAAATACTGTCCTGCTCTGCTGAACACGCCAAGCTTTTTAGAGGCCAATTTGGCCTTCTCTTCCAAGTGACCACGAAACTGCACATCATTTGATATGTCGACGCCGAGGATTCCGTTACTGGCTGAGGCAACAAAGGGAGTGCCTTGAAACTGAGGAGATACCACAAAGGGGTCCATTTTAGCGGTAAACGCGCAAACTTGTGTCTTCTGGGGATTGAACTGGATTAGATTTAGTTGCCCCCCATCCGAGACTTTGTTCAGCAAAGACTCGACTTCAGACACAAGTTTGTTCCGGTACTCAGCGACGTTTTCTCAAGAAATATTGGCACGGCCGGTGTATACAGATCACCAGTGCTGTCATCCGCATAGCAATTAATGTTACCGGTTTGAAAAATATCATTGATATGCAGAAGAAACAGCGTTTCAAGAAACAGCGTTTCAAGAAACAGCAAATTTTTTTTAGAGAATATGTAAAAAAATATTCCAAAATATTTAAAAGAGTGTTTTGCACTGCCAAGTCTTTACATTTAATAAACAAAATTAAGAATGCCTCTAATAAAATTAAAATTACTTGGAGTATAATCAATAGTGAAACTGGCTAGATGAAACTACACAACTCAAACTTTCAATTAAATAACAATAATTTAACGAAATCAGGTCAAGATATTGCAACGGCTTTTGAACAATATTTTACCGACATTCCGATCTTGACTACAAAGTCACTCAATTCCTCCAATGCTGTCGCCGAGTCATTACTCAAACTAAATGTAAATGTCTGTAAAAATTTAATATTATGAGGTGATATTTTAAAATAATTCAAAACTATTGATATTGAGAAAACAACAGATCTATGGTCTATGGGGGATTTCTGTTAAAGTTATTGCGTCTATAATAGATGCGATCGCACCCCGACTTGCTATTATTTACAATGCTAGTATCGAATCTGGTGTGTTTCCTGATTTAATTAAACATAGTAAAGTTAAACCTTTATTTAAATCTGGCAGAACATTGGATCCCAATAATTTTAGACCTATTTCTGTACTGCCAACGCTCAGTAAAATTTTTGAAAAAATTGTGTTAGATCAAATGTTAAGTTTTTTTAATGTAAATAAATTACTTCATAAAAATTAGTTTGGATTTAAAAGGGACCGATCGACAACTAATGCCGGCGTTGAGCTAATCAAACATATTTTCTGTGCATGGAAAATTCAGAAGATGCTTTGGGTGTAATAATGTGGGTTTTTAGGTGTTTAAAATGAAAGACATGTTTCACGTAAGACGGTCCAAGTTATATTGTCAGAAAAGAGGGAAAATATAATGTTCATTCATTCATTTCACAAGCGGAGAGAATTTTACATGTCCGTGGGAGGGAGTTCACCTTTACACACCGGTCGGACCATTTTCTTGCTTACATTATTTTGATCACAGATTTGTCTGATTCTGAGTCTGAATCGGGATCGGACGTCGTATCCGAAGTTACACTAGATATTAAAGATGAAACTATTTGATATAGTACGCTTTGTATGTCTTGTATATATTCAAATAAATGTTGAAAATTTTCGCCACTTATTTTAGAATTTTCTACCTTTTTTCTAAAACATGAAATATTCTCTAGACGATTATACAACTTCTGTGCCTAAATAAATGTTTCTTTAGCTCTGGGAGAGCTTCTCTACGCACTGGTCCTATTTTCACTAAATAATTCTTAATATTTTTTAAATTAGCATACAATTCTTTTAAATCAGATAAGGACATAACACATAAAATGCAAATGTTATGTAAATAAATTATATTAAATCTTCATATTATGTTGGAAAAATAAACGAGTGTTATGTGATAGATACTATTTCATTTATATTATAAGTCCTGTATACTTTATATTGTTTATTTACTTAAAAGCTAAATTACTTTCTTAGAAGCCAAACTAATGTTATGTCATAGGATACTATTTACTTTATGTTATAAGACCTGTATACTTTATAAATCATATTGTTTACTTCCTTAGAAGCCACACTAATTCGATTGTAATATTATATGCTAATGTTTATAGTTTACCATAAGTTAACCATAACACCAAGAACAATGTTGTTCCATTATGTTTACCCCCACCTCCTAGCTTCCTACACTATTCAAACCAAATCTTTCGATCCCTCAACATAATTCCATTCCCAAGTTTTCTGTATCAACTACTATGTTTTAAGTTAGTTTAAAAGTATTAAGTATATTTATTTTTAAAGAGTTTTTGTCTTTGCCATATAACACGAGCAACACTTAATTATAAAAATATAATGGAGTAGTAAGTACACGCATTCAATTGATATCAGCGTACATAATAGGTCGTAATAAACACACGAACTTTATGTATTATGAAACTAATTTGTTCGCATTTTGAGCGATAACGATTTCTTCTTTGGAATAACTTTTCCCCATTGTGGTTCTTTCGCTTATTTTGGGAACAACAATTCCATGTTGGTATAGTTGACAGTCAAATAATGAATAGAATGTATTGGACTTCTTTTAACTTACACAGAAGTTAAGATAGACACGTTGTTAAAAGTTATATTAATTTTACATAAACCTAAAAAGATTGCTGGAAGTATGATATTCATTTATTATATCGTATACATAACATAATTGAAAATCACTAATACAGATCTTTATTGAACAATTTTTTACAACAAATCATTAATTTATTTAAACATTCATAAAAACAATTTAAATTTTTAAGTAGGTATAACTTTAAGGTTCATATCCTTTCGAAAGGAAAAAAAACTAAAGCTTATAATAATTGAGAATTGATACGCTTTGGTAAGTCCAATTTTAATAAGCAATGCACCCTTTAGTTCAAAATTGTACAAATTCTATTAAAAAAAAAACATAAAATAAGAAAAAAATTAAGGTAAAGTTATTGTTTATATGAATCAATATAAATATTTAAAAAAATCTTGAAAATTCATATAAAATATACATAAATATATCTTGTATATTCATACACAAAAATGTATTTATCATGTTTAATTATTTTTTTACGTGTGGTTGTGTGATCGATCCTACGATTTATTTTAAAAAACTAACAAAATTAAATTTATATGAAAGCAAAAGCCGACATCAAATAACTAGAAATGAATAAAATAATTTCACATTCTGAATTAAGTCCTAAACTTGCTAAAAGAATGTGTAGAAGAATAAAATCCCCGAATTTGGAATGTGAAATTATTTCTTTACTTTTTAGTTCTTTGAGGTCAGCTTTAAATTTTATTAAAATTTATTTTT
>JAGSMP010001143.1:0-68211 GCA_029286625.1 Parnassius orleans
AAACTAACAAAATTAAATTTATATGAAAGCAAAAGCCGACATCAAATAACTAGAAATGAATAAAATAATTTCACATTCTGAATTAAGTCCTAAACTTGCTAAAAGAATGTGTAGAAGAATAAAATCCCCGAATTTGGAATGTGAAATTATTTCTTTACTTTTTAGTTCTTTGAGGTCAGCTTTAAATTTTATTAAAATTTATTTTTAGCTTCTAGATTGGACTAAGAAATTTCATAATCTCAAAATCGTTTCAATAGGTACATTAAATAATTCTTTTCTTATTTTTCCACCATTACAGGTGGAATTGTTTCTCCTATTTTATATGATACCACACCTGAAGTTGGTCCGTCCTCCTTAGTAAAGAAAAGAATCATCAAAATCGGTTTACAATTGATAACGATATTGCGTAATATACATATCAGTGACAAGAATGGAGAACTTTTTACTGATTACGAAACAGAAACAGACACAAACTTTTTATTCAATGTAGATTATAAATAATACTTATTGAAAACACTCTTATGTTTAATTAATTACAACTGGTTTGAAAAAACTTTTCTTCGGAAGAACCAGCAAGAATCAGCAGGACTTTTTAAATAACAGCTTACAATCATATAAAAAATGTGTACACAATTAAAAACACAAAACAAATTAGAAATAGCCTAGTAGCGATCACTGTTTCGAGATATTTCTTTATAGTTCCAGAGGAAAGCATCTGCATTTGATTCTCAATTGTGGATATTGTTTTTATAGAATAAGGGTCACGAACGAGCACAAAGTCCACCTGATGGTAAATGGATTAAGAATCAAATTGCAGATGCTCTGTCACCCCTGAGGACTAAGATGGAATGCCTCTTTTCCAATAAAAAGGGTCTCCGGTTCTCTACACTCAGTATATGTAACACAGCAGCATTAATCTGCTATTTTGCTGGTATTCTGTGAAAGTGTTCCTACCTCAGTTGAGCGTGCTCTTATGACACCCACGGACGATACGGTTAGAAGGTTCTCTTGCGGTGCCACGGCCCATATATATTCTAAAGCTTTTAAATTTTAATGTTAACGCCATATTTACGCTTTTTCAGACTGTCATAAATATATTGAGATATTACTATCTCGATATTTGACATAATATTATAGCTAGTTCGCTGTAGATTTTACAAACTTGTCATTTTAGTGTTCACTGAGCAGAAAAATAAGTTTTGCTATTATAGCTTTAGTATCACTTAAAGTAGGAATATTTATTTAATTTTAAGATTTATATTTTTTACATTTAATATATTGATTTACATAACACAATATACAATATTATTATATACATTAAAAACTATAATAAAAAAAAAACTAAAACTAGTAATTTAATTATCAAACAGTCCTACCACGCGGTATCGTTAAGAACGCTGGCTGCGTTTCCGCTGAATGGCTATACTTAGCCTTTGAGCGAGAAAGAGCCAGCCTCTTATCACCAGCAGCAACAACCAGCCGCGGATGGAGTTCCTTTAAGAACTTCATCGCACTTGGACCCCACGGACCGATAGTCTCTACAGCAAATGGCACAAATATGTAGTCATCTCTCAGAGACTCATATTTACACTTACTCACTCTACCAGTTCAGCTGCCTCCGATGCCGCCCGGCTCTGAACGAGGTACTTCTGAGATGAGAGCCAAAGTGTTCTACGCAAGTAGCATCCCACACTAGGACTTTACCTTCCTCCCAGGACCAATGTCATACCGTCGGTCTCCTGCCATCGTCTCTAAATATTCCACAAGGCCTAAAACCGAGGGAACATTTATAGAGACAAGAGTCCTTCGGATGACATCGTTCAAAGAACCGTGCCGAAAACCTACCAGCATTTCTTACAAGAAAGTCCGTGAGCCCAAACTTGTCGACGTTGCCACAGGCACTGATGGCGTTGACAAATCGCCGCCCTAGTCGGATTCCCACAGCGATGCGCAAGCTTTCCCATCAAGCAATGTGCCGAGATTACTTAATGGTAAAGCGTGTAACCAGTGACTAGATTCTTAGTCGAAACAGCTAGAAGGCGTGCCTTATCTTGGTCACTATGGAAATTATGAATCAAATCTTTCTGCACCCTCTGTACCAACGGAATATCCCACTGTTTTGTTGGTTAACTTCCAGTGAACATTGCCGGGACAGAGCGTTTGTTATGTCTGCCCTGCCTCCATAGCAAAGCATAGGTCTACTTTATTAATTAAAATTATGTTACATAAATTACTGACACTATGCACGGAAGGAAAGCAGGCAATGCAACGCTAGAAAGATTTCTCACACCAATACCACCAAATTTTATAGGTAAAGTAGCTTGAGTCCAGGCTGTTGTATTTAAAGTTAAATTTAGAATTTTTTCGATAGCTATTTTAAGATTATTATCAATATCTTTTAAATATCCGAACATTTCCAGACTGGACTCGAGCGAGTAAGTATGTAAATCTAGGTACAAGGAGACAATATTTTAAGATAGTAAGCGCAATGGGGCTTAATTTATACAATTTATCAACGTGGTTTAAAAACTGATCAAATTTTGTTTTTAAAACAGGTTTAATACTATCGAAAACAACGGGCACCCAGGTATAGTGATTCCGTATTGACAGTTTTATTCCTGAGAAATATGATTGAAATTTTGAATTAAAGTGTCTCTGTGAGAAGTAGATAAATTATTGGAAAAATATTCACATTTATTGCTATTTGGTTCAAGACCAATATTTTAAAATTTTAAATATAAGTAAGATCACTGAGGACGTCATCTGCTCTACTCCTAGTGTACCGTCGTTCAGGTACCAGATATTCAGCTTGGATTTCAAATTTGAAATAATTTGAATTCCCAAACTGAAAAGTGCTGAACCTAGTGGGTCACCCTGCTGAACACCGACTGCAGAATCAATAACATGGTTTTCGTAAAACAAGTTAGTATTTTGACCAACATTGCCAAACGTAGTGATAAATTTCGGGGTATTGTCAGCACTTTTTCAGCAGGGTTACCTATCGATAGAGTTAAAAGCATTCCTTAGGTCACCTACAAGAACATCTGCATCAGAGTTTGTTAAAATGTACGCACTGAATACACCTCTAGTGCCAAAAGCCTAGTTGAGTAGGCTGAAATTTTGTCTTAAGGTTAGAGATTATGTGCCTGCAAGCTAATTTTGAAGTTAAGCGTCGAAATGTGGAACCAACGGCAATAGGACGGATACCGTTATCCTTTTTTTTGAAGGCACATAGTCTTGCCCCATATAAGAATGGAATGAAATTTTGATTAACATTACCAGAAACTATAAAATTACATAATTTTGTAATATCATTAAGTACTCGCGTAAGCGTCACCAACAGAAGCGCTTATAAGTTTTTTAAGATGTTGAGGGCGTATTCCTGTCAATGCTGCCAGCAGAGCCATTCGAAAATGACATAATTGTTTTAAAGTGTCTTTTCAGAAATTTGTAAAAGTTGCATAGAAGTTGGGAGGCAGCGGTAAACCCTGAGAAGGATTGACTGAAGGATGCTTCTGACGAAGGCTTTAAGTTTCTTCGACATTACGAGGAGCCAGGATGTCGTCTGAGAATAAAATACGGATGCATTTTAAGTCGTCATCCATTACTTTCGACTCGACAACTTTTTAAATCAAATTTAGGACGTGGTCGAGATAAATGAGTATTAATTGGGTAATCTAAATTTTGAAAAGATGTCTCTTTTAGTTGAGACGTATTGATTTATTTATTGTTTTATCAAAATGAAAATGGGAATATGAAAGTAAATAATTTTACAACTCTTTTCACTATTAGTGAAACAATTTTTAATAAGTGCATGACAATGCTTTGCAAGCTGCATCCTCGCACCTCTAGGAATTCTTTTAACCACTGGTACATTATGATGATAATTGTAAATTTGCTCCGAAAAAGGGAAAAAATTTGTGTCATTAGAGGAATTACTAATAGAGTTATGAATTTCTACGGTAGGCTGTGAAGGCCGAAATACTTTTACTATGGCATCGTTTGATATGTATATTTAATCCCTTTGTTTTAAACAGCCTAACGTCGGTGAATTTTGACACTGCAGGAAATCCGGAATGTGAAGTGGAGCGGAGATATTCATTAAAAAATCTAAACAGATCTCTACAGCACTCAAAAGTCTTTATATTAGATAACTTCATATTGACTTGAAATCTGTTGTACCCGCATCTTTACCTGAAACACAATCGTTTACGGCCTAAATAAAGCACTTTACTCTATAAATGAAATATTATCACATTACTTCCCTGGATTTATTCCATATTGATAAAAATTGTATGTAGTTGTTATGCTTTGACAGTTGACAACGACGCAGCAGAAATATTTTCCTTTATAAATGAGTATTATGTCTGAAATCAAAAAATAATTATTACAATAACTGTCTTATATATTTACTGATCTTTTTGTTGAAATTTGTAAGCCAGAATTGGCCTCTAAACAAAATAAAATAAGTTAAATATACGTAGCTTTTGACAGTTGAAAATTTCTAGTTTTATATCAATAATATATTAATTTTATTAGTAAAAGTGGAATGAACCTATTCAAATATATATTATCCAAACGACCCTTTGGATATTCCTGATAAAAATTCAGAGCCTTAGTGTTAGAATAATATGTTTATAGTTAGACGGCAAAAAATGATAAAAATAAAAAAATACATAAATAAATAAAACCCAACTAGATGGAAGCCCTCGGCGAGGAGAACAAACGGCCGAGGTTAGGGGAAAGGAAAGAAACCGGCGGACGATGCGGGCGATATCGAGGACCGCCTTCTGCATTTGAGCTTGAGCGGTGCGTCACGGAGTCCCAGACACCTCAGATGACCCGAGAGGCTGACCGGGATTAGCCTGTTCGCAGAAACGACTGCAGGTGTAATTTCGGTTGACAGACCACCCCACATGTCGGTCACCTCGTGAGCCAGATATTTTATTCGCTTATCTGTTTCAGCTTTCACGAGGTTCTCGTCATACGGAATGGTAATGTCGATCAAAATATTCTTGACTGTGCCCGGTCCATCAGCACAATATCAGGCTTATTCGCAAGAATAGTCCTGTCTATGACGATGGTCCGGTCCCAGTAGAGCCTGGTACGGTCATTTTCGAGCACGGCTTCCGGCATGTACTTATAATAAGGCAGTTTCCGATCCACGAGACGTTTTTCAGAGCGAGCTTTTGGTGTAGAATCCTGGCTACTTGGTTGTGCCTATAAAGTACTTAAGTTAGAAAGCGCCGAACAACCAGAGATGACATGCAAGTGTTTTATCTTTAGAGGATAAACTGGTGCAAATAAAATGCTCTTACTTTGCAAAATTAGTTATATTAGAAAAATCAATGTTAATCTTACAGCGTTTGGTTGACAAGTGAGATGACATTGTGAATTTGCTGAGAAGCACATGAGGCGCTGACGAGCTGAAGGCAATCACTCATTCGCCCATTTCACTTAAATCACTTCAGGCATTAAGCCTGAACATCCCCGGCCGTTGAAAGATCACTTTCAACTTTGAAGATCCTCAGCTGTCGGAAGCTTACAAAGTCGCACGAGAGAACGACGCGCAGCCTCTACTTGTGTTGACATCTGCCACTCTAGCGATTCCATCAGCTCATAATGAGCATGTACACATTGGCTTCCATGAAAGCGGAGGTATTGTCTTCCACCAAAAGCACCATGTCCCCGTTTAGGTTGGCAGCACTACTCTTCCACTTTGTCCTTTGCTGCAGTTCAGACAGATAGTCACGCTGCCACCGTTGCCAGAAATGTTGCTGCATTTTCTCGGCGTTCGTAGCGTTGAAGATGACTTTCTTGGCTTCAACCAGATACCGTGCCGGCGCTGCTGTTAATGGTCTCCCAATAAGAAAGTGTCCGGACATATGGGAAGAAGGTCATTGGGAGAAGAGGACAGAGGGCATAAGGACGGCTATTCAAAATAGCCTCCACTTGGGAAAACAAAGTGCCATTTCTTCGAACGTTAGATGGCTGTTTCCAATGACACGCTTTATGTGGTGTTTCGCAGATTTATCACCCGCTTCCATATACCGCCAAAATGAGGATGCCGGTATAATTTAAATTTAATAAGTGTTTGATTTGCAAACTCAAGTAGGGTTCTTGATTTTGTTTTATAAACGAGCCTAATTCCCGTGAAGCGGCTACAAATTGGTCCTGTTGTCACAAAATATCCGTTGGCTTACCGGCGTGCAATAAAACGTTGAGTGACATTATAAACGCATCCTTAGTTAAATCGCTTACTGCTTCAAGGTGGATGCATTTATAACGCAGACAGACAAACAAACACAGATAACATTTAACTACTGACACCCGAGGCCTTTACGATTTATGATCGAGGCCCAGCAAAGTCGAGTCCCACTGACAAAAGGGATAGCCTGGCGTGACGCGTTAGCGGCAAATTGCCCATTTTAGGCTGTAAGGTTTTCCGCGCATACGTCTACATCGAACACAATTATTAACTGTGCGCCACGCCAGATGTCGTCCATTCACTCCACACTGTTTGTTTTACCGTTGATAACAACAGTAGTGCATATGTGTTATGTGCCCTTTGAAATATAGTTTTGTCAATCTATGCGGCATATGAGTCATATGAGTAATTATCTGCCGCACCTAAGCGTCCCCAACACGTAACAACTTGTTATCGAGAAATGGAGAGCCCAATTATTGCTTTTACTACTTAAAGGTTTGTTTTACAAGTAAATCGTATTCAGACGGAAATGATTGAGTTTGTGCAATAATACAAAGCGAAAACCATGACTCTTGCAATTCGTTAACTGTTAAAATTCCAGTACGTTTTGGTTCGGATTTTAGTATTATATATAAATCTAAGAACGTATGCGAATAGTCGCTGCAATCGATTCAACGATGAGTATTTTTCAAAATCTATAACAGGTTCAGTCATTGTCACAGCATGCACCTTCAACTCTGTAAAGGCTCGGACTCTTTAATTTTAATACTGGCCATTCGTCATCATTTTGGAGTAAAAGTCAGCATACTCGTTTAAGAATTTAACGTATTCCGATTTGAGAGCTGGGTTGCGTTTAAACCGTTTTTCTAGATTAATAAATCGTTTTTGGCTAAATTGTAACTGTCACCCAAACACTCAACTGATTTTTGCAAAGGTAGTTTTACACAAAATCTACCTTCCTGATCTCGTATAGTATGAGCAAGAAAGTGACTTTCATTCATTTCAGGCTCATTCGTGCTATATTTAGTGGAACTTTTCTAATTCCCAGAACTTGGACATTAATTGTTCAATATTTCTATTTGTAATTCAGTGATAATTGCGTTATTACAATGTATCCTTTGCTAGATACTGTTGAATTTATTGGGCCAGATACTATCCAACCAAGATGTGAACTCCTTAACTTAGGACAATTGGGTCCTAGGGACTGTTGCTCATTGCCTAGAATGTCCCAGAAGAGATCAGCACCTATCAATACATCTATGGGGCTGGCTGATTAAACATAGGATCAGCCAACTTGATATTTGGGGTAGTTTTAATGAGCTAATATCAACCGGCATTTTGGTATGTGACCGGTGAGTTCTTTTAACACAAAGCATGATAACATTGCTCTAAACTTGCTATTTATTGATTTAATTTGAATATTACAACCAATTACATGTTGAGATGAATTGTTATCGATGCCAATGACCTTTAGTGTGTCAATTTGACGGCTCGGTAAAGATAACCTGGTCTTTAGGGACTCAGAAATGAATGATGATTGGCTCCTGCAATCTAACAAAGCACGAACCTTAACTTTTGCTCATCAAGTGGATTCGATACTTCAATCATTGTAGTAGATAATAAAACCTGATTTGTATTTTGATTAGAGTAACTAACGATAATCTCTTCTTGTTCATCCGCGAGGGTGAGTTGGTTTGAAGAGGAAGACGGACGGTGGAGCAGACTGTTGTGGCGTTTTGCAGTCGCGCTCGCGACAAGGCCCCATGCGACACTCGCTTTCAGGGTGACCCTGCCTTAGGCAATTGACACACAATTTATACTTCGTTACGTCCATCATTCGCTCGTGAACCTTAGCCCAAATGTAAAATCAGATTCTATAATGCTCGTTACAAATAATGCATGTAAATATGTTTGACCTTACTGTAATTATTGCTTGTGCTTGCAAATGTTATGGTATTATTGTTTTGATGAAACTTTGAGCGTAATTATAATTGTAATTGGCTGTGACGAATAATACAAAAGGGCTTTTGAAATGTTATTTGTATCGGTCCTATTGTTGACTCATTGACTCTAGTACATCGGCACGATCAATCAGAAATTTATAAAATTGTTCCAATGACGGTACATCACTCGTTAATGTATTGCGATATTCCTCCCATTTTAATAATGTAGCACTATCTAGCTTAGATGCTAACATGAATATTATAAGCACGTCCCATTTATCAGTGGGTTGTCCTAGGCTAGACAAGCGCGTAAGTTCTTGGTTACGTGATCGACCATAAATCTCAAAGACCGTTCCGATTCGCGTGTTAATTGTTTTACATTAAACAATGCGTTTAAGTGATGATTAACTAATATTCTTTTGTTATCATATCTATTGCAAATCATTTTCCATGCCTCAGAATAATTATTCGTTGACACTTCTAAGTTAGAAATTATTCTGGCCGCGTCACCTTGCAAATAAGACACGAGATAATGAAACTTGTGAATATCTGAAATGCGATCATTTTTATGTATCAAATTCTCAAAAGTGTCCTGAAACCCAGCCACCGGAAATAGGAACCATCAAATTTGGCAAGTTGAATTTGAGGTAATTTCAAACCTGCTTCACGGCAACCAGGATCATCTACGCAACATGAGGCGTTGTGCACGGAGCTGCGCCTTTTTTCGCATTCTAATTTTTTAGAAAATCTTTCAACTAAAGTTTTGGCTTTGGCGATGTTTATTATTATCTCTTGCTCAATATTGTCGCGCTCCTCAATTTCAGCCGAAATATTTTCATGATTTAAAACCCTATTTCACTCTGCAAATCATCAACCTTAACGGATAACGCTTCAAATTTGGTGAGTTTTAAACTTAACTCGGTAAATTGCACATTATCTAAGTCAGTTTTACTCTAATGCTATTTAAATAATTTTAAATTTAGTTATTTGCTCTTTTGCGGACACTCTTTTGTAGTTAATTCACGTAATCGTGTTTTATTAATTTCTGCTGATGAATTCATTTTGATATTTAATTTTAATTTTTATCTTCAAATAAGTTTTAAATGCTTATTATTTAAATAGCAATGCAACTGTTAGAATAGTAAATAATAATGGCTCACGTTCCTCGTTCTGGCGGTACTTGCGTTGCAAGCTGTATAGAGCTGGCTGGCCACGCTCAGCGGATCGCCCTGGTCGGTGCCGACACAATAGCGACTAACAGCGAGCAGTGCCCGCGATGATAATTACTTATAAAACCTGGAAT
Source organism: Parnassius orleans (assembly GCA_029286625.1). NCBI lineage: Eukaryota > Metazoa > Arthropoda > Insecta > Lepidoptera > Papilionidae > Parnassius > Parnassius orleans. The sequence goes on from JAGSMP010001143.1 coordinate 9,455, forward strand.
AGTCGGCAAATACGCTAAATATTTTGTAGATAATCGATAAAGAACAAAGGAACCTACCGCAAAAAATTTGTATTTTTGTTAACTTTTACTTTAAAAAGAAGAATTTGTACTGGCTAAACTTGTGAACTGTAATTTAATTAAACTAATTTAATCATTTATTTGTTAAATTTAATGGAATTTTAAGTAATGTTAGTAAAAAGTAACTAATTCCTTTGTTCACTTTTTTTTCTTTTTAATTTAAGGTAGTTATAAAAGATGATGCAAGAACAAAATTGCATAATTTAAGAATTGGGGCGTAAATAGCCTAAAGAACACTTTTATTTACACAAATGAGTACTATTTTGAATAAGTAATTAGGATTGGATATTTAAAAGAAAATAGCTTTGAAGGAAGGACACTTAACTTCGACGGCGAACCAGGTCACGTCTCGATGTATAACTTTCACTGTTGTACTGCCCGAAACTTGATCTTCTTCTCAGTATACTTCTCGATCTTGATGCTTGAAACCCGTGACTTTAGACTGTTCACTGCAAGGTTCCGTCCATAGCAATAGATCCGTTGTAAATTCGAAGTCCGCCGATGGTTGTGTTTGATGAATTTCTTGACTTTATTGATTTTCTTGCGGATTCTTTTAGTTCCCTCATGGGCCACCATGTTTTATCTTTAGAGGATAAACTGGTACAAATAAAATGCTCTTACTTTGCAAAATTAGTTATATTAGAAAAAATGTTAATCGTACAGCGTTTGGTTGACAAGTGAGATGACATTGTGAATTTGCTTTTAGAAGTTATGAGCGCCTTCTGACGAGCTGAAGGCAATCACCATTCGCCCATTTCACTTAAATCACTTCAGGCAAAGCCTGAACACTATGATTCACCGGGATGGCGACAAGCTCCAAATGTCAATACGTGCCATCCCTTAGATGTACCCGATAGTTGTTGGTCTTAATAACGTGATCCTGTATTGCACAGACAAAACCCCGGTTTCCTGAAGAGGTCACCAAACGTAGCCAGTGGAGGGAGGCAACTGTGTTCCACGAAAGGCTCATGTAGAGCTGTAGAACCTCCTGTGAGCTCCTTCCTTCCATACGGTCTCCCGGTCGGAAATGCTCTGTATGGCGGATCTTGCCATTGCTCGTTGGCTAAGGATAGAGGGATAAGTCCTTTATCACAAAAATAACGTCCCTATAGAATGGATCATCCTTTCGTCAGAAAGTAATTACGAAGGTAACTTCTCGATTATGCATCGTAAGCGCGTTTAAAAGCCGCGCCCACCATGTTTCCGCGGCAAATACAGCCTCGTACTGACGATCTCGGATGATGCATCCTATGGGACGTCATAATAGTGCGGACTTTTCATCCAGAGCGTTCAGTTCGGTGAAGTCCACCTGAGTATGCCAAATGTATACATGAGAACAGGCATGATCCAACTGTTATATGCATGTGTCTTATTAAGCTTGACAAAGACTGTTCAGCACTTTGTCAGCGTGCATAAAACACATCACAGACTGACTGCCTCATGTCCGCCTCATCGATACCTATGTTCTGTGACATACCCAGGTATTGATAGGTTTCAGCCTCGGATAGCATCTTTATGTTGATGAGCATAGACAAGTCTATACCTCAGATTTAGTAACCCTTCCTTTCGACATGGAGGATCGCACACTTATCCGTCCCAGCTCCATTCTTATAGATTTGCCGAGTGACGGCGTGACGGAGTGACAGTGATCCGCGCTAAAATGGATGTCAGTGTCTTGTATATGGTAGGTAGACACGTTATGGGGCGGTATTTGCTCGGGTCTGTGGAATCCCGTCTTTAGGAACCAAATGAGGATCCCAGTAGTGAAGAGGCTCGAGTGACTTTTGGTCGAGCCTCTTGAAACTGTCGGGCGAGCACAGCGTGACACACCACGAACCCCTTCAGGTCCTCGGTCCTTCTTCTCCAGGCTAGGATAGCGCTACTTTGATTAGTAGCAATTCCAGACGTGGGAAGTTTGGCACCAACAGTACGGCAAACTGCCAAAGCGGCGCCATAGAGTATTGAGTCCGTATCGCAAAGGTCCCGGCTGGTTTCCAAGGTTGCCAGCAATGGGTTCAGGGTCGTCACGACATCCCGCTTCCTCTGCTTATGGTTATGCGTGGGAGTCGCGGTCGATTTTCGAGAGGCGTACAGCGCGTTTCCACAATCGCCTCCTCCATTTACTCCTCATCTGCTCTAGTTCTTGGGTGACCATTCCATCATCGCCTGAATCAACCAAAGGGAAGATCCATGGCGGATTCCACATATGGCTGCTGGTCTATCTTAGGAGCCGCATCCCCAGCTATAGCTGGTTCATTCGATGAGGGAATAGCCTCACCGTAGTCGTTCCAGTTCGGCATCATCAAATATTTTCGAGCGTATGATGTACCGAACTCGGTCTGCCAGGTTTTGCTCTGTGACGGGAACAGACGGCTCCAGCTCAGCAAAAGCGGTGCATCCGAGCCCGATACGCTATCCTCCAGTTTCTTCCCTTTGCCCTATAGTACGCCCGCAATGCGTTTATGTTCATATATTTTGTCCCACATGCGGCGTACTCCACCAGCGGCGGTGCCGCTTGCCGAGTGCGAGAGGACCCAGCCGACACCAAGCCATCTGGTGGGGATGATGGATGCGAGGCTGCTAGGTGGTCGCAGCACCCGCGCTCGGCTGGCGGCGCATGCTGTCGCGTCCAGCGCCAGCTCCAGACGCGCCCCGCGACCCCCAGGCAGCGACCCTATGCGCGTTCTATTCTTGTCCATCATCCATAAAATGGGCGTCATTTAACGGGAGACGCCCAGGCCCGGCACCGTTTAATAGTGTGTAAGCACAAACGGGCTTTGCATCCTCAATTCTGCCGAGGCACGGCGCTCACACCTTTTGCAATTTTGTCACTTAACTGTTACGTCAGCGGGCGATAGGGTCGTCACTTTCTACGCCATTAATTATTATTATTATTATTATTCTTTATTTCAGAAATTTTTTCCATAGAGGTTAGTAATTACAAAAAAGTACTTATAAGCTAGAGTTAGTAAATAAATAAAATTAAAAAGTTACATATTATATTACCTAGTCAGGGGTTTCATGCTGGCCTACCTTCCGGTGATCCTGTTATGGAATACGGTACGCGACCCCGGCTCCCTCGAGCTACTGTTATTCTCATACCTTTCCTGCTGGATAACAGTATCCTTACACTATGCTCCTACCCCAAACTTTCTCCTTTTCCCAAAATGGTAGTTTCTACCAACAACAGCATACCCAAAGAGGGTTGTGTCAGGCAGGCGTCGACTGTAAAACTTCTGCCAAATCCCATGCAGTAAATGAATAGCACGAGTGGGATATATGACAGGGCTAGGGCGTACTCGCAGGCGACGCGCAGGGGCACCCGGCTCCTGTGGGAAGTAAGGGTTGTCGCACCTTACGGAGCGGGTGCGATAAGAAAAGCCCGAGAGAGAAGAATGTCAGAGTGAGGTTTGCAAGCTGGAATATAGGGATGACTGGAAGAGGAAGAGAGTTAGCAGATGTTTTGAAACGACGAAGAGTGAATGTTGCCTGTTTGCAGGAAACAAAATGGAAGGCAATAAAGCAAGAGAGATTGGGGAGGGACAAGTTTTATTATTGTGGAAGTGATGGGAAGCAAATGGAGTAGGAGTGGTGTTAGATAGTGGAATGAAAGAACGAGTGACAGATGAAAAGAGTAAATGACAGAATGATAGTTGTTAAATTAATGATTGAAAACAAAGTAGTGAATGTTGTAAGTGTGTATGCTCCGCAAACAGGCTGTGAAGAGAGTGAAAGAGAAGTTTTGGGAGGAATTTGATTGTATGATGATGGAATACCTGAGCGTGAGGATGTTTATATGGGAGATTTTAATGGACATGTAGGGAGAGGAATGACGGGTATGAAAGAGTACACGGTGGATGGGGTACGGAATGCGGAACCGAGGGAAGTTCTGCGCAGCATGCTTGACCTGGCTGTAGTAAACACGTGGTTCCAAAACGAGATCAGCATCTTGTTACTTATAAAAGTGGCCACCACGCGACACAGATCGACTATCTTCTGATAAGACGGAACCAAATCAAGAGTGTAAAAACTGCAAAGTGCTTCCAGGTGAAGACTTAGTATCCAGCACCGAATCCTGCTGGCTGACATCTGCTTAACTGTTCGCCTCAACAAACATAAGGATCGTCCTCACCCAAAATAAAGTGGCATTTGTTGCATAAGGAGGGTATGCAAGTGAATTTAGAGCTAATAAACAAGATGATAGAGATGGGTGATATGGAAGGAATGAGTGTGATTGAGTGCTGGAAGGAAATGGCTGATTGTATCCGAAGTGTGGCAAGGAAGGTGTTAGGAGAATCAAAAGGAAGCGTATGATAGATAAGGATGGGTGGTGGTGGAGTGAAAGTATTAGAGAAGTTTTGAGAAAACGAAAAATGCCTTTAAAGAATGGCAGAGCGTAGAAGACCAGAATGAATCCATAAAAGAAAGTAAGAGAGGGCGTATAAAGAATGGGTGAAGAGCGAAGAAGGAAGTTGTTATTTGTGTGGGCAGAGGCGCAAGATAAATTATATCGGTCCCTTGAAAGCCCTGAAGGGCAAAACGACTTTTCAAATTGCAAGAGCGAGAGAAAGGAATGGAAGAGATGTTTCACATAAAATGTATAAAAGATGATTCTGGAAGGATTTTGACTGACGATGAAAGTATAAAGAAGCGATGGAAGGAGTATGAGAAATTGATGAATGAGGAGAATGAATGGAATGGTATGCTTGAAAACCCACCAGTGAATATGGGCTAGTGAGAGAAATTAGTGTGGAAGAAGTAAAAATGGCTGTTAGGAATATGAAGAATGGGAAGGCGGTGGCACAGATGGAATACCAGTAGAAGTGTGGAAGTTGTTGAGGGCGGATGGATGGAAGTGGTTGAGTTTATTTTTCGTAAATTGTTGCAGGAAGAACAAATACCTGAGGAATGGTGCAGTAGTATACTGGTCCCCATTTTTAAAAACAAAGGAGACGTCCAAAACTGCAGCAGTTGGGGAATAAAACTCATGTCACATGATGAAAGTCTGGGAAAGAATAATAGAGAAGAATGAGAAGAGTGTGAGATAACACAAAACCAGTTCGGATTCATGCCCGGTCGAGGTACGACAGATGCCATTTTCGCACTACGCCAATTGTGTGAAAAGTAAGCGCGTGCATAAAGATCTGCACATGGTTTTGTCGACCTTGAAAAGGCGTGATGATCGGGTTCCCCGTGAGGTTTTGTGGTGGGCGTTAAAGATGAAAGGTATGCCTGGGAAGTATGTGAGGTTAGTCCGTGCATGTACAGAGCATCCCGTACATGTGTACGATCTGCCGCGGAACCAGGCAGTATCGATGTGGCGGTAGGGCTGCACCAAGGGTCGGCATTGAGCCCTACTCTTCCTACTGATTATGGACGCTTTGACGTCGGACCTGCAGGATGAGGCACCCTGGTGCATGCTCTTGCCGATGACATCGTGCTTGTCGGGGAAGAAGGCAGCGAGGCAGAGCAGACTGACGGGGTGGCAACGGAGGCTGGAAAGTGTTGGCTTGAAGATCAGCAGATCCAAAACCGAATATCTGTGCAGATTTCGGCGGCCTTTCCAGTCCTGTACCCATGTCGTTGGATGGCGCTATACTGCCTATCTGCTCAGATGCCAAGTACTCGGTTCCCCATTCAAGGCGACGGCGGAATAGATAGAGCTGTGCAGCATAGGATTAACGCAGGGTGGATGAAATGGCGACAGGTCACAGCCACAACGTGACCCCTGAATGCCAATAAGGCTGAAGGGGAAAATTTACAAATCGATCATCCGACCTGTCGTCATGTATGGAAGTGAATGCTGGGCCGTCAAGAAGAAGGATGAAAACAGACTGCATGAAATGAAATGAGAATGTTACGATGGATGTGTGGTGTGACAAGGATGGATAAGATAAGGAATGAGTATATAAGAGGAAGCCTGAAAGTAGCGCCAGTGGTAGAAAAGGTGAGAGGAAGCAGATTGGCATGGTTTGGGTGTGATGCGGAGGAATGAAAGTCATGTCACAAAACGAGTGTTGAATATGAATGTGGAGGACACACGGGCAGAGGAAGGCCGAATAAAAGATGGATCGATTGTGTGAAGAGTGATATGAGAATGAAAGGAGTAGTATGGAAATGACGGCTGATAGAGAGGAATGGAACAAAAGATTTACTGCGCCGACCCCAGATAATGGGAAATGGTTTAGAGAATGATGATGATGATATTATATTACCTACTCTATCTACTTTATATTAACCAGAGCAGATCTCGAGTCGATATGGACGCTGTTCCAGTACCTCAAGATAGGACAGCAATAGTGACCCTATCGCCGCTGGGAGGATGTTGAGCGTCCCGGACGCGGCACCATGCGGAGGCAACCTGTTTGCGCATGATAACTGGGAAACTGTCTATGCGAGCTCAGCAAACATTGCTGAAGCGCTGCAGTACCAAAGCAGTCCCATCAGCATCCTAAAGCTGTTATTATATTGACGCGCAGGGTTGCAAGCGTCCTCAGTATACCCAACCCAAAGACTGCAGGTGTAAAAAGACTGACAATAGGCTGGAAGAGAGTTTGTTTAATTTCTATATTATGTTGTGTTCCATGTTTAGATGGGACTTATAACAATAAATAATGTGCCAACTGGTGCTACTTGCCTAGTATACAATAAAAGTCGAATACTGAGTTTGCAATGGTGAACTCAATGGGCTAGCCACCTATCACTTCTTTGATAATTACTTTTCCAAATTCATATTTTTCACCAACGTAGTCTAAACAAATCGCTACTTTTGTAATCTGCCTATCGGGGGATTACAGCGTTGAGCTATTTACTTAAATAATATAAATAAATATATTAATAATATTTAAATACTTATTTATACATACATATCGGTCAAGGTAAGAATATCCACTACACCATTTCGTTCTGTGAGTGTCAAAAGGCGATAGAGGAAACTGTAACAGGAGATAAACAGCATCTTTCTGATAAAAACTTCAAATAATAATTAACTGTGGTTGCCAACCCGTCAGCCATGCATGGCAACAATGGTTAAAAACTCCGCCTATTAGTAAATCTATGGGAGGCCTATGTTCAGCAGTGGACCCATATAGGCTGAAACGGATGGGTGGATAGGTCAATTTAATAAAATCACGTAAAAATGAATGTACAGCCGAATTGGTAATCCTATTTAAAGTCGGTAAGAACTCATTGCAGTTATGGTGTTTGCTCTTGTTTAGAAACTTGAACTGAAAAGTAAAATAAAGTATCAAAACGCGTGAGGTATTAAACGTGCTGTCGTCGACTGCTTCAGCGACGCATTTACGAGAAAACTTTTTAATTTCCTAATGTAAGTTGGCAGTTTCCATCCTCTTGGCATTTGTTCGTGATATTTATACTATGATTGGCTTCGTTACACAAATATATTAAATTGCTTTCCAAATTAAAACTTTTGACTTTGAATAAAGAATGCATAGAATAGATTTTTTCATATAGATTATCAGTAATTCTTATTGAAAGTCATGTCATACGTACATACATGATATCTCTCACATTCGACATGATCCTGACACATCTAGAAGTAGGGTGGAAGAAGAAAATATAGGACATGCCTTTTATATATGACTAGTTTATGCAAAGTATGTTAGACGAAGTAACATATTCAGGAAAATTAATAGTGAATCGCTTTTTACTATACTACTGGTCGTCCAGTGGTCGAAATTTGTCCGTAATTCATTAAATTTAAGTTTGTATATTAAGCAAGTTGTAAAATCTCAACAGCACATTTATATATAAAACACAGATATCTAATATAGAAAATATAAATATATCGTTTTATAAAAATATAAAGGATTATAATAGTCTTAGATACTCACACACTATTTAAAACGAACATTTGAAATCACACAAAAATTACTGCTTATTTTAATCAGTTTTCCGTAATTATAAGCTATTTGGCAACAATCTCTTGTCTGTGCAACTATTTGAAGACAGCCTATTAAGTGTTTGAAATTGGCTTTGGAGTAATAACATACTTATTCTTGTACCTCAGGTATGTAATTACTTTAAGTCAACAAACGACATAATTTGTCTAAGCGACAATTATTTGCTTGACATTGGCAGTATTAACGTAAACAATGTATGTTTCATTTAATATAATTTATATTTTTTTAAGAAAGTGTTACCTACACACTAGGATTTTCTCCTGTATCGTGGGGGCAGTTTACATACATAAATTTCACAAAGACGAACATCCAGACCCGGAACAACTATTTCTAAGCCTAACAAAGTTGTTCCATACGGGATTTGAACTCACGGCCATTAGCGCTGCAATTCATTACTAATATAATTATATGTAATTTAATACCTGTCAAAAATTAATGTCTTATAACACATATTTACTTCTTCAAATATCACGCTCCTCCGTGCGCGCAATATGCATATAAAGGGTTACAAAGTTTTTTCTTCCCGTATCAATTTATATAGTATATCAATTTATATAGTATGTATAGTTTATATAGTAGTAGATATGTGTATTTATTGTAGATGTATATGTCTGCGTACAGACTGTAAGAGAATCTCCTATCATCTCGTGGGCTTAGTAAGATGTGACTGAGGGAAACTAAAACGGAAAACGGACTACAATATGTTGATTCTATGACTATGATATGAAAGACTATGGTCCATGTTCAGCAATGGGCTTTTGATAGCCTAAAATTATTTAATATTGTAGCTCAAGAAATTAGAAATTCATAAAATTTAATAAATATCACCGTTTCTCTGATCTTTCATAGAACGACGCTGAATAAATTTATATCAAGGATATACTTTATCAAAAAATACCTCGGTGTAATAAAATTTGAGTCGAACGGATTTACTGCTTTCAATATCAAGGATTGACTTAGATGGAAGTCAATCTTCCGTAAAAATTAAATTATTATTTTAGATACTATCCTCTGTGATGAAATCGAAGCGGAAATATTTCGGAGCTCTTTATATGGTAGAGCAACGTTGCAGCGACATAATTATATTATGACGTGTCTTTTAGACATTTTATACAAGTACACAGTTTACTACCATCGATTAAGAAACAAAATGCAGATTCGTTGTCACCCTTGTGGATGAAGGTGAAATGCATCGATTCCAGTTTCGCTTCTCGTCACTCATCGTATGAAACAAAGTTACATTATGATGCTATTTCATGCTGGTGTTCAATGAAATGCATTGTTGTTCTCCGATCGGGACGACTCATTGTGTCGCAGAATGGCTCACATATTTATATATTTTATCATATTTTTGTATAAATGCGTAATACAATGATAGAAGAGTAGTATTTTAGCTAGTTCTATTTTTATCTTATAGTATTAAGTGTGACAATTGATTCCACAGTCCACCTGATAGTAAGTGGATGATGTGGAAACACAGCAGCATTCCGATGGTTTTTTGCCCTGGTATTTGTCCTACCCTTGTCGTTTAGTAAGAATGGCTATACCAAGTATTAATTCATTTTAATATCAGTTTAATCGTAGGGGATCGAGGGTGAGCGGAACAATAAAAAGTTTATTAACTGTTACATATTTTTTGATAAGACGTTATTGCTGAAATATATTCCGAAATAGATATATATATTTACATCAGGATAATTAACCGATACTTGTTAAGAAAGTGATAACCGTTCGTTCTCTTACTTACTTACGCGTCTCAAGTTTTTTCACACTGTATATACAATACAGAAGCATGTTTGGTCATATCCAATATTTACTCCAATAAAAACAAGAGCTTGTCTCTCGTGAATTTAGTCACTTTATCCACGTGTGAGACACGAATATTCAAAAAATGTATCAATAATATGATCAAGCAAAAGTTAATGCTCAAACAGATTAAGGTAGGAAGCTTCACTGAGGAAACAGAAATATGATAGAGCCATGCTGCAGTTATATTATAGTTGTAGCACGAATGGGTCAGCTCGACCGAAGGACCACGCCTCAAAATACTTGTTGCTTGATTTGTATGGTTAGTGTTAGAACCGAGGCCCTTTTTACTAGATACGAGGCATTCCATCTTAGCCCTCAGAGGTGACAACGCATTTATATTTTGACTCTTAATCGAAGATGAATGCAGATGTCTATGGTCTATTGGCCACTTACCATCAGGTAGACTGTGTGCTCTTTTGTTACTTCGCCAGGCCAGCTGCTTAGGCCAGATCGCCATCTAATAAATTCACGTGTACCAAACTTTGTTAGATTTCTTCTGCAAGTTGCTCCACCAGGCGTTAGATTTTTCAGTCTAATAGATTTGATTTACTCGCTTACTAAGTAAGGAATTGCGGACTAATTTTAGCTGCTCATTTCACATCGAATATATCACATAAACTCGCGATACTCGCGAGTTTTGTAGCGATGTTTGATCGCGATACGATATATGATTGGCGGTCCACCATTGTGCGATTTACAAGAAGTGTTTTTTCTCGCACAGCTTCTTTGTTGAATTGACTATCACCAGCAATTTTCCGGACCGAACTATACTATATACTATGTGGCGATTAGGTTATCACATTAAATAACACAGCGGTAAATACAAGTTCATATAATATGTCTGTTAAAATAATAAAATAAACATTCTACCAAAATTAAAGAAATACATCTTTCAAACAAAATAAATAGCGTAAAATTGACACGAAAGAAATCACCTTAATAATATTAGTTTACTGACCTGAAGTGACGTAAAAGCGGCAACGGTGCAGCAGGTGCGCAGTGCTTACGCGGCATCGACATAGGTATTTATTTACCTACACTTTCCCATTCGTAGGTAATTAGGCAAAAAGAAAAAGAGCTACCGCGACTAGAATATTAATTGTTATATATTGTTTTAGTTGTATATGTTCAAAGAACTTTATGTAGGTTAAGTCTTTTCATATAATGTGCTAACTTTATCGCAACCCCGTATATTTATAATATAATAAAGCGGAAGAGTTTTTTGTTTGTTTGTTCAAAATGCTAATCACTGAAACTATAAGTCCGATTTGAAAAATATTTTTTGTATGAGGTAGCTAGATTTATGAGAAATAGTATAGGCTAGCATCAGGTTACACTTCTCAGTTAGCTTTAAGTATTAATATTTGTCAGACATGTCAGAAAAAAGTGCCACCGAACTGCTCTATCCGCGTGCACTGGTGTAGTAATGGTTAATGATACGTAAATACAATGTTTAACAAAGGATTGATCTTTACTCCATTTAAAAAAAGTTCGTTTATATTCATAATGTGTGAAATGCATTATTTTAACTGATTGTCAGTTTATATATATATATATATTTGTAATCTATTTTAGTAGCACACACCCATTCGTAAGTTAGTGTTAAATTGGGAAGCAGTCTGGCGTTCGGAGATCGGCGCTCGCGCTTGGTTAGCGCATCTCCCGCTTTTCCCATCCTTACACTGCTAGTACGTTCACCCAGCCGTCTTCGGTTGAGTGTTCGCTTGACCGTGACCTCATTACGTACCAGTGTCCTTTAAAATTTAGTAGGTTAATTTCATAACAAATATTCGACCGTAAATACTATGAAATGTTACTTTGTTACATTTTAAGCAATAAAAGTTTACGTGGTGCGCAAAGATTATACGAAAGAGAGTCTTGCGCGTTTGCAAAGACAAGGAATTTACGCTTGTACCATCCAATGGGAGAACAATTTTTGCAACTTAAAGGCTGTTAGACTTTGTACAATTCACCACCCGTCACATGCAAGTGCTCGAGGTGGTCATTCAATAATAAGCCCGGCTGTCAAAATGCAGTGATTGAGTTTTTAGCCAACTCCCGCGCTAGCACCGATTATGCAACTCGAAAATTCAGAGTTAGCCAGTACTACGTGTGGAAACTATTAAATTCTTCGGATATCACCCATTTCATTACTAAATTACTAACGTGTACAAGCACTAAATTATAACGATGGTCCACCAGTTATGTGAATGGTTAGTGTTATTTTAAGTGATTGCGTATTTAGTTGTAACTAGTTCGCTGTTGTAAATTAGTTAATCCTTTAAATTGCTAATGATTGTATATACTTGATTCAATTTAAATACGCTATACAAAGAAAATCATCAGTTCCACGTTGAAATGTAATTTTTAATCTTATTTGTTATGACGGTCAAGCCCGTTAAAAGTATGAAGGTAAAATTGCCAACTAAACTTAGCGAGAGTATTATGAAGGAAGTATCACCATCATCATTACAGTCCATCACAAGTCCATTGCTGAACATGGCAGCAAGAATGCCTAAAGCATGGTCCTGAACCAACTGCATCCACTGACTCCTGCATATCTTACCAGGTCGTCACTGCATCTAGTGGAAGTTGCCCTACACTTTACTCCTGCCGGTACGAGGCTGCCACTGAGAACCTTCTTCCCCATCGCTGTCTGTTCTTCGAGCTTATGGCCAGCCCATTGACACTTCAGCTAACTAATCCGTTAATATGTCAGTTACCTGGTTCACTGCGGATATCCCCTGCTTTAAGTCTACCACGCAGAGAAACCCAGAGCATAGCACTTCTATACTGCTGAGCGACTTGAGGTTCTTCATATGGCCAGCAGTGAAGGACCACGTCTCAGTTCCATAAGTCATCACTGGCAACACGCATTGGTTGAACAATCTTGTTTTGAGGATTTGAGGCTCCGACGAGAAGATGTGTAATCTCCTGAACGCTGACCAGCCGAGTTGAATCCGTCGATTGAACCTCGGTCGAAGTTGACTTACCTTGTCCGACTATTTGTCCAAAGTAAAAATATTCTGTCAACAACTTCGAGCTGGTGCCCCAACAACTACGTTACACATGACTTGTTTTGTCCATGTTTATCTTAAGACCCATCCGTTGGCAGACACTATTGAGGTCGTTGAGAATAGTGCTAAGGTCCTCCAGGGATTCTGCCATAAGGACTATATCGTCGGTAAATCGAAGGTAGGGATGTATTATTGATGTTAATACTGTATCATTTCCAGTCCAGTAGCTTCAAACGTCTACCAATGCAGTGGTGAAGAGTTTGAGGATATTACATCACCTTGTTTTATACCTCTGCAGTTGATAGGTTTCTGTACTGGTTCTGTACTGGATAGCCTTCGTAGCCCACTGTACAAACACGTCACCACTTCGATATACCGACAGTCAACTTAGCATCGCTCCAGGACTGCAGCACCGCCCAAATTTCGACGGAATCAAAGGCTTTCATAGTCCACATACGGAAGACAAAGGGCAGATTGTACTCTTCGGTCTTCTGTACAATTTTGCCGAGTATGAGGTCTATGGTGCTAAAGTTTTCGGAAACCGGCTAATTTGTGAGGCTGGAAGTCGTCGAGTCTGCATGCGAGCCGATTCATAATAATCCTCGAAAACAACACGTAGATACGGCTTAGAAGGTAAATCGGTCTGTAGTTATTCAGAGAGCACTGTAGCCTTTCTGAAGAACAAGACCTCCGCACTTCTACCTACGCCTTTGAGTAAAGCCACCATGGAGGATTGGAATTAAAACGCTTCTGAAGGTCTTCAAGCAGCGGTTTTCACCCGCTTTCAGAAGCTCCGCTGTAATTCCATCCTCGCCCGGGGACTTACCGTTTTTAAGGTGCTGAGAGCTATTCTAATCTCGCCCACACTTGCGTGGCTCAAACGATGACGGTACAGCTGCCCATAGAACCTCTCAATCTCACTCAAAATTTCAGGTGTCCCAAACGATGCTGCCACATTCAGTCTTCAGCTTCGACAGTTGGCTTTTTGGCAGACAGATCTCTGGCAAAACTTTGAGCCTGGTTCCTCTCGATTGCTTCTTCAATACGAGCAGTTTTAAAGTTGCGTAAGTCCTGCTGCATGCATATGGAGATCTGTCTGTTCAGCTGCCCGTATGCTGTCAAATATTAGACGAGACCTTCCAACTTAACGTTTAGTTTTATGTGCCTCTAACCATTCGGTGATCGCTACTAGTTTTCACCCACAGAATCACTGAGACATCACTGAACAGTTGCTTTCTAGTCGTCATAATGAAGTCAATCTCATTTTTGTCGAACCGTCAGCTCGATCGGGTTCACTTTCTGTGGGGTTGCTTCTGGAAGAATGAGTTCATCATAAAGAGTCTCTCCTTCCATGAGCCATTGCTGGCCGCTGCTGTTCCGTTGCCCTATTCCAAATTTCCCTACCTTCAGCTCACCGTTTTCTTGTACCTAATTTTGCGTTGAAGTCTCCTATTAACACTGCATAGTGGGTTTTGGAGGAATGCATGACTTTAGACATATCCTCACATTTCTTCCAACCTCATTGGATGTGCTGAGGTTGGTGCGTAAACCTGTATGATCTTCAACGAATACCGTTTGACATTCTGAGCATAAGGTACGCAACCCTCGTCGACACTACAATCTTACACACGTTGTTAACGAGACTTATGGGCGATAAACCGACACCTCCTTGGCACCGATGGTCGTCCCCTCCCGGAGGACAGAACAGTTACGGATTCGAGGATTACCGTGTCCTCCCTTCACTTCGGACCTCAGATAATCCTATAATATCCCAGCGCAACTTGTCTTACTCTTCTTCCAGCTCCAGGATCTTCTCGTCAGTCCTCAGGTAACGCGTTGTATGTTGCCAGTTCGAGTCGTCTTAGGTGGCACCCGAACCTCTACCGAGATTCTAGCACCTCCTTCCCGCCCAATGAAGGAAGTAAAAATAGCATAAGCTTCTGCATTGACTCCGTACAAACACGAGCGCGCGTGTGTTATAGTTTGCCTATAAATCACATTTAATTGTGGATATTTTCAAATAAATTCAGAAACCTTATTTACGTGTATTTTAAAACTGCAAAAGTGTATATCAGTATTTATATTTAGAACTAAATTATTAAATTTGGCTAGTGTTTGAGAAATAACCGTATAAAAGTTGCAACTTAAAAATGGTGGAGGGAAATTACAATCCAAGGAATTGAAAGTATAAATATATATAGTTTTTATTATTTTGAGTTGAGGAAGATGTTGCTGCCCATCTCCTGTTTTCCTCTGTCGCTTCTACGTCGTTGGTATTCGGACTGAGCGGTCGTATCTGCAGCTCGCGTGACCTCGTGTTTTATAATTAGTTATTTATGGTGTTTTTCATATTATTGCGCTAATTGTTAACTCTCTAATTATTTAAACTTTTTGTGTTAGACAGAGAAGACTGTGCTGTACATGTATCCTTTTAAATATTTTTATGTAGATATTAACACTTGCTTTTAGGTTAAGACGCGGTAACCGCGTGGTAGTTTGGTTAAGTACTTGCTTTTGTGTTTATTTTATTTTGTTGTTTGTGGATAATTGATTTTGTACATTTATAATATAGTGTTAAATTAATAATAGAAACAATTTGAACTTATTGAGGTTAGTGTGCTGGCTAGTGGCCATTTTTTGACACTGACAGTTGTCATAGTATATGACGTTGACAGTGACGTTGGCAGCTGTCACCTGTCATAGTGATTGACATTGACATTTTGCGTTCATTTTTCTGTATTTATGTGTATAGTGATTTGACTTTTTATATAATTTGTGACTGTACTATTAAAAAATAAAATGGCGGAAGATGAGGAGTTGTTTACCTCGTAAATCATTGTCCAGACCTGCCGGGCCCATTCAGTCGGCCGATCGCGTTGCCCCAGCACCAGTAGCGCCAAGAAGCGGCCTTTGCCGTTACCAGAAAAGGTGTAGCCATCTTTCCAGCGGGCAAGGGTGGGCAAGCGCACTAATCCTCGCTGAAGTGTGACCTCGATGGCAGGTCTGCTGATTGCAGGAGTCTGCTCCAGAATTGGAAAAGGAGGACTGCCCAAGGGAAGGATCCCGGGGCGCGAGGATGAGCTTCAAGGCTTCGAAAGCATCCAAGTTGGAGGTGATCGACCACGTTCATGATGCAGTAAAGGGAATCATGGGTATCATCACTGGACCATGGTCGAAGCTCAATAAGGCGGAGGTCAACAGGGTGGCTACATATGGCCATGATCTCATTGCCATGGTGAACAATGGAGGTCCATATATCTGAAGTGGAGTTGGCAGCACTCAGAGGAGAACAGGGGAAGATTGCAGCGGAAGGAAGACTGGCGCACGCGACGGTCCCGGCACCGCAACGGTCGTACTCGCTGGCGCTGAGACTGCCAAAGGGGGCCGACCAAATGACGATGCTGTGAGCAAGGCCCAGTTGTCGCCTTTCACCCGGCTAAGACGGAAGGTCCATTGAAGACTGCAGAGGATACAAAATGGAGCTCAGAAGGCAATGAACCCAAGACCAGCGGGCTTCAGATCGACAGATTGAGGAAGGTGGGAATGCGGCTGTCGTGGTCCAAACCACGTCCCAGGAAGCAGCAGAGAAGCTGAAGACTGCAGCCCCTCCATCATTGAGGATGATTGAGAATCGCCCGTGTGACCTGAGGGTCGCTGGGCCATGGGAGGTGGAGGGTTGTCGCTTCCAACACCCACGGGATGATATGGGTTAGTGGGTATTATTTCACCGCCACTACACAGTTAACTTCAGAATGTTAAATTATTTTATTATTTTTAGTTGTTTAAAGTCGGCTTTGCCTTATTAAAAATTATTTTTATGTAAATGCCACGTTTGAATTGTACTGTAATTCAAAAGAAGAAATATTATTCTTGCCAAAACAAACTTAAATTTATACTTTATAAATAATTGGAAAAAATCACAGTTTTATGAACACACAAATGACTATTACTTTTAATGCCGCTTGTCCTTCCTGAGAAAACCCTATTTAAAAGAAATTAAACGTTCACAGAATGTATATAGTTCTCTTAAAATACTGCTATTGCTATGCTTTTAAAATAAGTTCCCAAAATTGCTCTCCTAATGATTTTAACAATTGACAAAGTTATTACAATATTACCTAATCTAATAAGCATTTTTAACATTACAGCCTATCTAAATTTACTGCTGAACATAGATCCCATAGATTGCCTCAAAGAGCGATATTTGTAAAATAATGTTTTGAATGCATGAATGTGTGAAATGAATATATGTGTATGTATGAAAGTACTATGCATGTATGTATGAATTATTGGATTTTAACATAGGGGTGTCAAGATTCGTCATCGTTGTGAAGTGACATAGATAGTATAAAGCTATTCTTTTCAGTAATTTTTTATGCAATCGGGTCTTATAAATTACTGTTTTCATCACTAGACTGTAACAGATTTAAGAGTCGACAAGCAACGACAGAGGCTTAACTTGTTCTTTTGGTGAAGAAATTATAAAAACAAGCTGTGATGGCGTGTGACCATCTCTAAACATCTCATAACAGAAAAGAGAAGCGTGGAGTAGAGAAGAGTAGAATAAAATAGAATATAATAGGCTTTATGTTCATTATAGATTATAAATTATTTTTGTTAAAAGTCATTTTTACTTGGAATAATGGTTCTGTTTGGTTGGTTCGGGGTAAAAACCTCTGTCCTGGGAAGAAGAGTAAAATACCCAGACCAGACATAAACAGGTGATTTATTTTACAACATACAAGTAAGAAATTTGTTAATATGCAATGCAAACAATTTCAAACAGAACACCTGTATGTATAAAGTCTCCTTCCTCTTCTTCATTAGCCAGTAAAAGTCCATTATAGTACCTGAGTCTCTAGCATTGTAGGTAGGATTTTGCTTTAAATGTCACGCTTGCCAGGCTAATTGACGAGACTCAGTTCATTCAAGTAACTCTAGCTAATGACGTCACATTTGACGGTGGTTCCAGAAGCTGTATCAGGTATTTTACTGGCGTAAAATATATGGTTATATCGTCATCTATCACAAGCCGTAAGATCTTTTTGACTTATCCCATAGTCACCTCTTACAAGACTAACGAGGCAAAATTGGTTGATGGTTTCTTTAACGCCGTCACCACACGGCAAATGTAAAAGAAATTTGAGTTTTAATAAAAATATGTTTTTCGTTTGTTAAATATTATTTTAAAAAAAACAAGAACACTTTGTATAATAGTATATGTAATAATAAAAACCTAGGAATTAATCGGATGTTATTATATAACCAAAAATGTAAATCCAAATGAGATAGAACTTAGAAAATATATTTCGAGTCTTCGATTCAAACTAGTATATTTGGCTGAATTGACTCGATTCCAATTTCAATACAATGTCTATGTTTATCAATGAGTTTCTTATATTGGAATATTGAGGTCTAGCAGCGATAAGAAATGAGATCATACATCTTACCTCCAATAGCAATTTCTGATATGTTTATTTTACTTATTTTTACATCGGTGCTAACATAATTAATAGTCTTCCTTAAAATGCTGAAATAATAAACAATACAATACAATACTCTTTATTGTACACCCAGAAAAGATAAATATAATTAAAAATAATGATTAGTTTTATCTAAACGGTAGACATGCTGCAGCTATATTAGTAGTATAGTTGTAGCACGAATAGGTCGGCTCGATGGGAAGGACCACGCCTTAGAATAGCGTAAAATAGCAGCTACCACTGCTGCGTTACGTATGGTGAGTGTAGAGAGCCGAGACCCTTTTACTGGAAAAGAGGCATTCCATCTTAGTCCTCAGGGTGACACTGTATCTGCATTTTAATTCTTAATCGAGGATAGATGTAGATGTCTATGAGTCACAGCAACCATTTACCATCAGGTGGACTGTGTGCTTGTTTGTCACCCTATCCTATAAAAAAAAAGATTATTTCCAAAAAAAGAAAAACAGAATTACATTGTTTTACATATAATTTAATTTACTTATGGGAAACAAACAAGGAGATAGGCGCAACGTCTTCCTGATAACCAATCAAAATTATAAAACAAATTGCGGTTGCCAACCCACCTCCAACCGTGGCAACTATAGCAAAATCCCACCTATGAGAGCAATCTATGGGGGAGGCCTATATTCAGTGGACTTTTATAGGCTGTAATGGAATAGATGACATATAACTTGTTGGACATCTGCGGCCAAACTTCAAGAAAAGTAATTCAACTGTACTTTATGTGTGTGTGTGCACGCGCACCACAGAGTACATAATATATACGCGTGCATGCGTGCGTGCGTGCGTGTGTGGGTGTACGCGTGTATATTATTGACATGATAGACTGTTCAATAAATAATACATTCGTCGTATCGGTTGACTTTAGCAATACCAGATAGTGGCTGGCGAGGAAACTGTGTTGAGGCTACGCCTCCCGCTAGTTCCGCCGCACGTGAAATCGTATGGGGCTTTGAATCGACCAGGAGCTAGTGGTTTCTTCGCGCCTTCCTCAATTCGGACCGTCCTGCCGGGTGAACGGACAGCTAATAAACTAAACTTACAGTCTGTGTCTCTGCTGAAGCAGGTTAGCTATGCTATTAATTATGACCATGACAGGATCTCCTCTAGCCTGAATAGTACAAAGACTTCACGGAGAAGACAGATTTCAGCTGTTATGGCTCTCAATCTTCAGAGGTCACTCTTGTATAAAAAAGCTGCCAGCTTCCAGACCTGACTCCAGATCTTGTACTGTGCTCCCCTCTTAACGTGATTTCTTCTTCTTCCTGAATAGTTTCCTCAGCAGCAATGAGCTGGGCTCGTTATGCCTTAAGCTAAATACAATTCCAAGAGCTTTTTTGAAGGGAACCTTTGACAAAACAAACAAATTTTACAAATTCATGTATCCATACGTCTTTATAATTAAGGACAAAATCCTATTCATTAAGGCCTTTTTTGTTAATAACGTGTCAGTTCTGAACGAAAGTCTTTAACTCATAAATATTAATCACAGATAACGTTCATTCCAATTTAACTGTACATTCATTTACCCTTGCGATTTCAATTCACTGCTTCTATTTTTAAAATGCAAATTTTACATTCACTAGAAGCAGACCGTTCATGGTACATATTATTAAGCATTTTTAAATCAAAACCCTGTTATTATGCAACATAGAGTATTTTTTATTAAAATCCATATTCATCGAGAATACAAATATGTTTTATTGAATGGATAGTGGTTTATTCAAAGAGTAGATTGAGCTTTGATTAATGAAAATGTTTTTAAGTAATGTGGCAGAGCCACACATTCCTGCTGCAACTATGATATAGTTGCAGCAGGAATGTGTGGGCTCGACCGGGGAAGGATCACGCTCTCACAGAATATCAGCGTAAAATAGCAGCTCGATGCTGCTGTGTTTCGTATGATAAGTGTGGTGAACCAGCGACCCTTTTTATTGAAAACGAGGCATTCCATCTTAATCCTCAGGGGTGACAACGTATCGGCATTTTGATTCTTAATCGAGGATAGATGTCTGATGATGATAGGTCTATGGGCCATAGCACCTACTTTCTAAAAAAAAATTACTTAAAAAAAAATATATATCCTGTACTTTGTGATTTGTGGACGTGGCAACGAAACCATGCTCAAATTATTATAAGCACACGAGCTCACGAACACATGCAACTTAAATCATTATTCATTAATTGATTACAGATTATCAGAAGTCCACTGCTGAACTGTTAGTTGTTAAATGTTAATAAAAAGCTTGTTTTGAAAGCATAATTTTAGCTTTTTCATCTTTCGAGCTATAGCTAAAGCATGTTCATCTATTCCAATGTACCTCTACCTGCACTTCTACACCGCTACTATGCCGCACCCTATTGCCTTGGCTAGTAAACCGCTGCGATGTTGGAGCCTTACCTCCTTGCCGTGTCCTCACCTCTCTGAGTCACTGGCAGGCTCCTACATCGAATGTGGCGTTGCACTGCTGCTTTCTTACTTGCGCACCCTTACACCATTTTACAGGGTTTTCCTACTAACTACCGTAGTTCTGGTGACAAACGAGCTCACAGTCCACCTGATGGTAAGTGGATGCTGAGGCCTATCTTCATCTATCCTCGATAAAGAATCAAAATGCAGATGCATTGCCACTGCTGAGGGCTAAGATGGAATGTCTCGTTTCAGTATTATGGGTCTCTGGTTCTTTACACAGACCATACGAAACACAGCAGCATTAAGCTGCTAATTTACGCTGGTATTCTGTGACAGTGCGGTCCTTCCCCGGTCGAACCGACTCATTTGTGCTACAACTATTTAGCTCCAGCGTAGCTGTACCACGTATAATGACTAAGGATCCATCGTCTGAAAGCATAGCAATTACGGAAAATTGGCAATGATATATTAAATATGCAAATGGAAATTGAATTTTAATAGGCTATTATGAATGTATTTTTTTGCTTGACTAATGTACATATCAGTTCTAACTTCTATTTTAGGCGCATTTGGCTTATTTTACCCTATCAGGCGTACAAATGTTGGAATATAATATTTTATCTTAAAGAAATTGTTTGACAATTAAGGATGTGTTGAATATATTTTAATACAAATGTGTTAATTTTTATGATGAACCAACGTTCAATACCAATTTCTAAAATTTATAACAACGGCACTTACAGCGTTTAAAAATGTAAGAGTAAGAACGCACTAGCGGCTGGCTGTGATGCAGCATGTCGTGCAGCGGGTCGCACTTCGATTTTACATGAAACCGCATGATATCGATGCACTGACGTGCCAGCCGTCAACCGCTCCGGTTGTCTTGGGGCTTCGGCGGGCCGCGGTCGCCCGGTTGAATATTGCGGCGCGCCGCAACTTCCACGCTCTCGGCGCGGTTAACATCAAATCGCTTCGTGTCATGGATTTTAATACAGAAAGTTCATTTTAGAATTAAAGAGCAGGAATAATCAGTGCATTTGCTATATGGGATGGCAAATGCGCTGATTATTAAACACAATAACTGTAGCAACTTCTTCGACGTCCATCTTGTCCAATATTTTTAGAAGCACTGATGATTGCGGCGGACCGCAATAGAACCGAGATGATACGGTTAGCGGAATACATTGTGCCGTTGCGGCAGACCGTATATACTGTGGCCTTGTGTGGAAACATCGTGAGGGAATCTGTATTTCAGAAATAATAAAAAATATTTCGAAGACATGTGAAATCCGCCAACGCGCATTGGGCCAGCACGGTGGACGTTTCCTTGAACTAAAACCCACTCAGAAATGAGAACAGGCCTGTGCCCAAAAGTGGGACGTATCTAGGTTCCGAAGCAGTATTCAAGCTGTATACGAGCTGTATTGAAGTTCGCTTTTAGGCCTCCGTACCCAAAGGGTAACCAACGGGACCCTATTACTAAGCCTCCGCTGTCCATCCATCCGTCCGTCCGTCTGTCCGTCTGTTTGTCAGCGGGCTGTATCTCATAATCCGTAATAGGTAGACAGTTGAAATTTACACAGAATGTGTATTTCCGCTATAAAAAATAAAAAAAATATAATAAATTAAAATTAAAAGTGGCTTCCTGACTAGAAACGTGTATTACGATGGTACGGAACCCTTCATGTGAGCTCTACTCGCACTTTGCCGGCTATTATACTAGAGGCTGTATTTTCTGGTTGTATAAAACTGTATAAGCGCTATACAGTTCTTATAAGTAAAAATTGTCACAAATTATGAAGCTATAGCAGAAGTTACAGCGCTACTAACGTATAAGCGTTAGTAGTACTGTACATTAGCTGTACACGCATAAAAGAGGCTGTAAAACTGCTGTATTACAGATATTGTTTGGTATGCAAGGAAAATATTATACTACTGATATTGTCTTATAAGTAACTTTTAAAGACAAAAGTTGACGGCTCCGTGGTGCAGTGGCTTAGCAATGAGTTGTTGCGCTGGGGTCATGGGTTCGAACCTGCATGGAACAAGTATTTGTATGGCCTACAAATAATTGTTCCGGGTCTGATGTTTGTCCTCGTGCAATTGATGTTTGTAAACTGCCTCCACGATACAGGAGAAAATTCTAGTGTAGGGGTAACGTTTTAAAAGGAAAAAAAGAAAACGTTCTAAATTGGTTCATGAACGGAATTACAAATGAATATAATACAAAAAAGGACGTTTATTGAATGATGGCGACATTTAATGTTTTAACATATATTTAACATATTAATATTATATTCTGATTGGAGTTGAGTTGTGATGGTAATAATTGATGAATTTAAAGTAAAGTTAGATTTACAGTAAACTTGTATATGTTTTCTATCAAAAATTGGCGCGCCAGCAAAATAACAAATAATATAAGGACAAAATACTAAATACGGCAACTAAATATCAGTTGTATTGGTTAGAAAAAAAATTAATGGATATGAAGGCATTAGGGCACAGTGATCATTAGTCAAACTGAAAGTAATGGTATAGCTTAGACTAATGTCTAATATTTCTGCAGCCTATGCTGTAAAAAGATTAGAGGTCTCACTAGTGTCGAGACAGCTAGACTAGTTTATTTCAGTTATTTCCATAGCATAATGTCTTATGGGATTTTGCTATGAGGGAAATGCAACTGATTCAGAAACTATTTTTGTTTTACAGAAGAGGGCCATTAGAGCTATTTACAACCTAAAACCGAGAGAGTCTCTTAGAGATAAATTTAAAGAAATAAATATATTAACTTTGGCCTCTCAGTTTATTTACGAAAATTTGTGTATGTTCACAAAAACAAAGGTAGTTTTAGTAAAAAGTGATATACATTCTGTAAACACTAGGAACAAACACAAGCTAGTGATACCAGTTTCTCGACTCCACAGAGTCAGTAATTCATTCTTGGGGCAATGTATACGCTATTACAACAAGGTCCCGGAAAGTGTACAGGCTCTCTATTACCAAGTTTAAATGTTTTGTTGTTGAAACTGTATAAAAAGGTTATTATAGTATAAATGAATATGATTGATAATAACCCTGGGAATGAGGTGGTCGCTACCAAGCAGTTTCTGAAATAAATTTTGTACTTAAATAGTTTGTACAACCATTAATGTAAAACTTACTTTAAAAAAAGTCCTGCTGGGTTTCTTGCTGGTTCTTCCCAGGACAGAGGTTTTTCGAACCAGTGGTAAAGTTTTCAATTCAATTCAATTCAATTTCATTTATTTGCATAACAGGTATTAAAGGTGTTACAGAAAATTATAATATATACACTGTATTATTACCTTATGAGGTGTGCAAATACAATATATGTTTTGTCTTAAAGACATACAAATATAATTGAGTGTTCTTTTGAAAATCATGTCATAAGATAAAATAGAATAGAAATAATTGAAATTGGAATACTAATGAAAATTCTACATTTATAAAATTAAATTGATTACAATAACAAAAATAATAATATTCAATAAATGTAACTAGTCAAAATTGTCATTC
This sequence comes from Parnassius orleans, assembly GCA_029286625.1. Classification (NCBI taxonomy): domain Eukaryota; kingdom Metazoa; phylum Arthropoda; class Insecta; order Lepidoptera; family Papilionidae; genus Parnassius; species Parnassius orleans. Next base: position 33,732 of record JAGSMP010001143.1, read on the forward strand.
AAGAACTCATCAATTTTATAGTAACATTTGTCTATTAATAAGTCATTCAGCACCTTTTAAATTTAAATAAGGTCATATTTTTTATTGAATCAGGTAGTTTATTATAAATTTGTGGGACAATACCAAAAAACTTTTTCATTAATGATGTTTTACATTTTATGTTACATAACCTATTTATGTAGTGGGTGCGTTGGATTCTTTCTAATATCAGATATTTTTGGAAAAGAAATGGATGCTTTTTACAAAATAGCTGTTTCAGTATATACAATGACGGCAGTGTTAGGATTTTAAGTCTTTAAAATAAGGAAACAGCTATCTGTTATTTTGAGACCACACATTGATCTTACACATCGTTTTTGCATCTTAAATACAAGCTCCCTTTCAGAAGACTGTCCCCAGAAAATGATGCCATATCGCAAAACGGAAGCAACTAGTCCATGGTATGCTATCAAAAAGCCTGGCTGTTAACCTTTTTGAAAGTTGAGAAAGCGCATGCACGGATTTGCCGAGTCGTTTGCATAGATCCTCAACATGAGGCTTCAAGTGAGTTGATTATCAATCACTATACCTAAGAACTTCGCCATATTTGCTTCTTCAATATTAAAGCCTTGGTAGGAAATGATAATGTTGGGGTTTTCACGGCGTTGATGAAAGTGCATAACTTTTGTTTTATTTAAATTTATTTTAAATTATTATTATTAAGCCACTCTATAATTTCGCGTAAACAGGTATTTATATCACTTTCATAATTAATTTCATTGCACACTTTATTATAAGCTGTACTGTCATCTGCAAAGAGAACCATTTTGTGTGACGTTATTTTTGGTAGATCGTTTATATATATTAAAGAGTAGTAGCCCTAGTACGCTACCTTGTGGAACCCATGTTTAATGTGCCTTGGTTTCGATAAATATGTAGTTTCTAATTTACTCTTTGGACATATTCTAGAAATTTCTGTGCATTGGATTCTATTACTTAGGTACGGATTCTAAGAGCTGAAGAATGTTTCCTCTTATACCATAACCATGTAATTTGTTTAGCAAGATCTTGTGGTCCACATAATCAAAAGCCTTCGTCATGTCAGTATAAATGGCACAGACTAGTTTCTCTTTCTACAGATGTCATAATATTAGCTAGTAAGTCATACAGTGCTACATTGATATTAGTATTTTCGGAACCCTTTTTACTCTTTTACAAAATAATTTATACTTTTCGAAATAGGTGTATAAAGAGTTATAAATTACTTTTTCAAACTTTTTGAGAATATAGGAATTTTTGCTATAGGTCTGTAATTTTTAAATCTGTTTTGTCATCTTTTTATATAGGGTTTAATATCCTTTTTCAATTTTTTTGGAAATACGCCATCAGTAATACTTAAGTTAATTATGTACTAATGGATGGGGCTATTACTTCCTTGGTGTATTTAATCACTTTTGTAGACAAGCCATCATATCCAACAGTGTTCGTGTTTTTTAGACCACAAATTATTTTGTTATCATTAATTGATATAGGTTCCATAAATAGTGAATTCAATGTCAAATTTTTAAAACTAATATATTCAATGTGATGTCAGAGTTTATTATTTTCAATTTCATCAATAAAATAATTGTTAAATGCATTTGTAAAAATAATGCAAGTAAAATGACTTTCAATAAAATTACACATGTAATCTATATTGAATAAATTATTCTATTCTATTCTATTCTATTCCCAAATTATATTTTAAATTTTGTTTTTATGGGTCTTAAAATGGCAACAATTTGCTAAACAGCCTAAATGGTACTTCGAGGTCTTATAGTCTTAGTAGCTGTACCATGTATGTTATGGATTACATCATGCAGTCATTGGATTTTAATCAGTTCTATAGTAGGATATTTTTATTGCTTACGCTTTATAGCAGTTTTTCAACATGACAAACAATTCTATTTAGAGATACGTATAAAAGATGAAAACCTTGTCTTGGGAACAAAGCGTCGGATAAATTTAATTTAGATTTAACATGACCTTTAACTGCAATTCAAATCTTATACAGATTTAAGTTGTACTATTGTTATTTATTTTTTAGTTTTATATACACTCATAGGCAGAAGTCACAAAATTACTGTATTTACAAAAGTGTACAATGACACCATAAGAATAAGTTTTAGAAGAGAGTTTGCATACACCATTGTTCAGAAATAAGATTTTAGTGATACTATAATAAAACTAGAGCTCTATAAGCAAGGAACAACATGCAAAAACAGCTTCTATACAACTTTAATGATAAAATCAGATTGAAGTGTTACCAAATATTTAAAGTTGTATACTAGAGTTTCATATTCTGATTAAGAACCATAGACTTACTTAGATCCCATAATCCAGACTTTATACAGCTTGAGCTGTGTAATAAATCATAAACCACTCTAATAGGAAACAACCTCTTTCAACATTCTTATACGTTTTTAAAGAACTCTAAGTTCTATGTGGCTGGTATATTGATGTTTATAATGCGCTTGTGTGCTGCTTGGTTGTAACTAAATAAAAATAAATTAAATAAATAATTATGTTTAGTACTTGCATTGTACTGACTGCGCTTAAAATATCTTAAAGTAAAACGGAATTTCATCCGAAAGGAAAAATCAGGATAAACATTCTTCCAGAAATTTGTTAGCCATAAAAATATTTCATGTTTCTGCTCGTTTACCGAACCTCGATAAAGTTTTATGACGGGATATTTACTAGCGGAGCTTGAATATACAATGTGTCGACTTGACTTTACTACAAAGTAGTAAATGGTTTTAGTCTCTTGTCTGTTAACAAGAGAACTAATGTTTCATCATGTATTTTTAAAGAAATCAAAGAAAGGATGTGTGAGTCCCAAATCTGATTTCCAATCAGATTCCCTGCTAGGAGCATAGGTTCTTATCCTACCGACTTCACCATATCATGTAAACAGGACGCGTGTAAATAAGACAAAGAACTATTTTTAAAATGCCATGTTAAAATTTCATTTCCACCTTACAACAAAATCAATGCAAAGTCAAATATATAATATTATTCTTTTCAGAGGATTATGGAGCAATTAGTCTGCAGCGCTACTCCAATGCGCGTTGGCCTTATGTATACCCTAAGTTGTTGGCGGGCTTCAATAGCTTTGAAATATTTTTATTCCTCAGATATGAAGGTCTCGTCACGATGTTTTGACGGCTCCATGGCTCCATGGTTTAGCAATGAGTTACGGCGCTGAGGGCCGCGGGCTCGAACTCCCCACGGAACAAGTATTTGCATGACATACGAGTAATTGTTCCGGGTCTGATGTTTTCCCAGCAATTTATATATGTAAACTGCATCTAATATACGGGAGAATATCTCAGTGTTGTGAGGTAACTTTTTAAAAAGAATAAAGACGAAGAAAAGATTTTTTATCTTACCGGTAAGCATGTGTAAATCCATCCATTCATTACAGCCTATTAAAGTCCACTGCTTAATATACGCCTCACCCATTGATTGCTTAATTGAATTTTGTCATAGTTTTCATACTTGGCAGTTGGGTTCACGACCGCAGTTATTTATTTTGAGTTTTGTCAGGAAGATGCTTCTCCATCACCTATTTTACTTCCTTCTGTCGCCTGTTACGACACCCAACGGACGATATGGGATGGTAGATATTCTCACAACTATTACAGTTGTCCTAAGCACCTTAAATGAAACAAATTCTTTTGGTAGTTAAGATCGTACCAGGTCGGTGTTTTGATTGTAGTGAAATAGTTAAGACCATTAAATTTAAGAACACTTAGATGAACTTGAAGTTTCTCACTTCATGTTATTTTCAAAGTACGAAAGAAATTTATTCGACCAATACACAACATTAAAGAAACACAGAAATTCGTTCAAATTACAAATTATAATTACACAGTTGTGTGAAGTCAAAAAAGATCGCCTCAGTGATAATCTGTGTGGTACCACAGGTCTGGTCTTCAATCGTGACCTTAATTTGATTTACGAACAACGTCCGGTTGTTGATGTAAAAATGAAAATGAAAATAATAATAATTGTTATAATAGACCTAGAAACTAAATTGTTGTACGTCTAGAATGTACCATCAAAGTCTTCGTCTTACAACTATTCGTCTAAGAAGTTGTATTATGCATAGAGTATATTATACTATAGTAGAGTTCACAACGTAACTCCATTAAATACTTTAACGCGCTGTGCACAGTGCAGCCGGTCTGTGACAGGGTCAAGTAAGCAACATGACACATGTTGCTAGTAGAGGGTGGTTTAAATATACTTGAAATATGAAAACTCTAGCTTTAATTTTTAAAGACAAAAACCAGCATGAGGCTCACCTGATGGCAAATGTCAACCGCCGCCCATTAACAACTGTAACACCAGCGGAATTGCAGCTGCGTTGCCGGCCTTTTAAAAAGGTTATATTTTTGAAGGTCCCTAAGTCGTCTGTCCTGAAAATCGCCGCTGGTAACCTGAAAATGCTAGTGTTAGGAGTGGTTTACGACAATAGTCGAATGTGGATTCGAACCCAAGATCTTTTGTTCGCGGTCCGCAACCTGTCACTGTTCAGGCTACTGACGCTTAAATATATGTTAACGTTTCAATGTATCTTCTTCAAGTGTGAACCAATTTTAATAATTCTTATTTTATCAGATAGGACATAATTCAAAGGTGCCATAATATATGAATATAAAAACCTAAAATTCCACCCCGTTAGGGATTTAGTTTTTAATATAACCATTTAAACAACATTCAAGCTCGTGATATACCTTAGTCCACTCAAAAGAGTTAATAAATATCAACATACAAAACAGTTAAAGTAAAATCCGCTTCAATGAACTAGTAAATAAAATAATATCCACTTAATAACAAAATTTAAATAAAAGAATTTAAAATTGGAAGAATTAAAACCCAGACTTCGGAAGCTGTTATATTAAAATTATTTTATTCTTTATTTACTAAACTGAAGTGAGAAACAAACTTACACTCCACCTGATGGTAAGTAGCTTCTGCAGTCCATGGTTTGCTGCTGTCAACTTCAAACAAAGATTGCTACAGATGCGTTGTCACCTCCGAGGAATAAGTTTTACAGCCTGTTAATGTACTGGCTCTCTATCCCTTCTTACCGGAGGAGTATATAAATCAGTACAAGCACTACCATTTGGCGGCAATAATACACTGCTGAACATGCCTGTCCAAAGAAACGCCACAGAGCAGGGTCTTGAGCTACCTGCATACATCGACTTCCTACAACTCTCACCAGGTCGTCACTCCATCTAGTTGGGACCTATCTTCCTTTATCAATCCTTATCTCTCCAAAAGGAGATGATGTATATGCGCATTAGTCGAATATATAATATACACAGTGACACAGAAAATGCGTTTTCTTACAATAATTCTTTGAATATGGACATCACACTGTGAATAAATAATTTTCTTTTACTTTAAAAGCACATAATTTTAACAGTTTGTCACCTAGGGACTGAATTATTCATATTTGAAAACGTCGGTATTCATTAATATGTACGCAGGATAATTCTATAGTGTTTATGAGACCCATGGTTAGGGAGATGTCGTAATGACACTGAATGCGGGAAAGCTCCCTCGTACAGAGATGTTTATGGTTATGTGTTAATCTTTTAGGGTTTGTACACGAATGTTAGAATAAATAGTATACGGTTCAAGCAATTTATTTCTGAAGAAAAAACAAAACACTTAACGTGAGTGTGAATATGAGTGAGTGAGTGTAACATGAGAAACTTACCAACAAGTGAGTTTATAGTCAAGCATTGGCTTATAACAAGTAAACCATCTTTTTACAGTGTTGTATGAGCTGCTGTGCTGTACAATCTTAGAAATTGATAGAAATAAATATTTGAACTTAAAGACTTGCACTGATTATGTAATTTATTCTGATATTATTGATAGTGAGCACAATGCGCGACGGCGTATGATTGCGTACTGAATTGATGAGAATGAAAAATGAAACAATAAGGTAAAAATGCTGATGTGCAGAAATGTGCGGTTTGCAAAGACCGTACATGCTGCGAGGGCGAGAGAGAATAGATGATGATGATGATAGGTGATTACAAAATGATATAAATTGATAATGATGATGATTTACAAAATAACCTTATAAATTTCAATTACAAAACTTATAAATTTCACTTCACTACACTGCACTAAATCACTAAAACGTTTGCAAACTGTGGCGACGTTGACTTATTCAGTGCGCGTGCACTCAGTTCACTCGATGACGCTGCGATACCGCGGGGCTCGACCAATGTTGTTTAGCTCTGTGTTAGGCTATTGCCATGAACAACACATTCAAGCCAACTGATCTTTCCTTTGGGCGCTTGTATACGTGCGGTGCATCTGCGGCGTAGGCTCCTGCAAAACAAATAATGCTGATACTAGTATAGCTGCTCCCAACAGAAGATAAATAACCACATATTGATGTAGGTCGATGTTTAATAACTGATCTCCCAACTCCATTTATTTTTTATTTATTTATTTATTATTCTGAACAATAAATTGTGTTGAATCATTTATACAAAAATACAATTAAAATGCTTAACAACCAAATTTACAATTATATAAAACTACAATAAAAATATAATTTACAATCAATATTAAATTAAAATTATTATAAAATAATTAATATAAAATTAGATGTGAAAATTACAATTAAGTATAAAACTTACAATAAAAATTACAAGTCAAATCTCATCAGTATAAATAAAATAAAGTATAAAATATCACAAAATAATAATAACAATATTTGTCACAAAAAAAAAATACGATTATTTTTTAAGTAATCATTAAATTTTAAACATTGAAAGTTATATAATAGCATCAGCATGTAGAAATTCGTCAACACTATAATTACATTTTTCAGTAGAACTTTTTAAGGTATTTTTGAAACTATTCTTGTATAACATATTTTTAAGTCAGTAGGTAATCTATTAAATAAAGTTTGATCGATATTGAGAACAGTGTCGTCATTACCATACGAACGATTTTAATATGAAAGTCTTTTCTTCTAGTGCTTTCTCTCTATGGTTTTTTGGTCTATCGTCTCATATTGCCAATAACTTTTGCAAATTGCGTGAGTAAGACCAGTATATACAGACATGGAACAGTCAAGATCCCAAGTCTTTTGAAGTGTTCATGACGATTGCTCCGAACATGGTTCTGATTGCTCTTTTTGCAAAACCAAGGCTTTGTGTACATTACATTTAAAGCTCCTCCCAAAATAAAATACTGTAACGTAATCTTGACTCCACCAATGCATAATAAACCAATTTTAAATGTTCAAGATCAGCTTCATCCCTTAAACTTCTTAGCTTCTTAACTTAGCTGAGCTTATTTTACTCTCAATCTCGTCTAATTCATGTTTCCACTTTAAATTACTGTCTATTCTCACTCCTAAGAATTTGGCCACTTCTACAGACTGTACTGTTTTATCACCTAGTGTAACATTCAGGGTTGTGTTTTCTGACGTTATTGCGGAATAACATAACATTTGTTTGTTAGTGTTGATCAACAGGCCGTTGACAGTGCATATTTAATAATTTCCAATATTTGGTTTATTTAATTTCTAGGTTGCTATTTCAGAGGCTGAGATAACAGCATTTGTGTTAATCTGCAAAGAGGACTAGCTTTATTAGTCTGTCATTTTACGTACATAATGGTTTAAATCATTAATAAAGTAATAATAAATAATACGGAGCCTAAAATGGACGAAATTTTTACTTTTACGTTAATCATTTTGGACTTCTTCATTTCAGACATGCTATAGTTCTCACTGTTTTTATTTCTAGAAAAAATTTTTGTTTTGCAAGTAACATTGAAAAAGTTTCGAGCCCCATAATACCAATTTTTCAAAGAAGCATGATTGATAGTATCGAACATGAGCTCAAATCGAGAAGAGTGCAGCTACCTTAAATTATTATTTAATTTGTCAATGACATCATTAAACAGTGCGTCTATTGCGGCCTGTGTACCGATGTTGTTTTGATAACCAAATTGCCTCTATCAATAACCTTGTTTAAGACAAGATGAGCCACCAACCTAGACTTAATTATGCGTTCGAATATTTTGATATTGTGGGTAGTAAAGATATAGGCCTATACATCTTGGCATCCGATATCGAGCCCTTCTTGTGAACAGGTACACTTTGTAATTTTCAGTTGATCAGGAAAATACCCTCCTTTATGCACTTATTAAAAACAACACAATGGTTCGGCGAGAAGATCTATATTTTCTTTTATTATAGTAATAGAAATATCGTCCAAACCATAGTTTCTTGGCCTCCATTTTTTGTGTGATCTTTCGCACTTCTTCTACAGATGTTGGTCTTAGTGTTATATCGTTTTCGACTCGATTTGTATTACGCTTAAGGTATGTTAGTGCCATCCCAATTTCTGCTGGCTCATCATTGATACTATGATCAAACTGTTCAACAAAGATATCTGAAATAGCTGGTTCATGAACAATATTTCTGTCTACTTTAGCATTATTAGTTGGGTTTGTATTTTTCCCGCTAGGTTCTGTGCCTTTAATGAGTTTCCATATACTTTTGGATAAATTTTGGAACGAGCGATCTCATTTTGAACTGCGTCTTTTTTGTTAGTCTAATGATTTTCCTATACATTGTAATATATTTGTTACGGTACCTGACAATAGATTCGTAATTATGAAATCCTTTACTTGTGCAAGAAACCGTTTCATTTGCTTGATACTTTTATACCTTTGATAATCCATCGTAAATTTGATTTTTTGTAAGTGTTTATAATTTTATTTTATTCTTAAAACAGTCATCAAATAAGGCCTTAAATTTACTTAGAAGGTGTTTATACCCATTGAGTCCAATCACAATTAATCAAATTCTGTCTAAAGACTGATTATTATTTTGGTGAAAACTTCTTTTCTTCACATAAACTACATTATTTTTACTTCTACTTTTTAATATGGGGACCACAATATTGCATAATATTGCCGTGTCCATTGATAATCCATTGATCTGTGTTACAATTGATTATATTTTCGTTAGGTATGTTGGTAACATACCTAACGAAAATCACGATGGTAGAGCCACGCAGCAGCTGCTGTTGCACGTATGGAGCCGGCTCGAGCCGGGTTAGTACCACGACCTCTGAGAATACCGGCGTGAAGTGGAGCTCTGCTTCTGCGTTTCGTCTGGTGAGTGCAGGTGACCGGTACTCCCCCATCAACATGGTAGCGGAATTAAATTTAGACTACCCCAGGAGGGTACCAGCACCCCTGGAGAATCCTCGCTGAGCATCCACGATGCTACTCCACTCCTGAGCGTGGGTGCTCAGGCTGCCCCACGTATTCTGGGGGCAAAATTCCGCTCAAAACAATAAATGCTCGGGGCAAACTGAGCAACAAGACCAAGAGCGACCCTGCCACGCTATCCGTGGTTTCTGCAACATCAGGGACTTCACTCGAACTAAACGCCGTCCACTACATCTCGAGACGGCGAAGCCGGCGCTCTCTGACCGAGACGCAGGTGTCCTCTCCGGCTGATACTTCGTATCTCTCCTACCCGGGGTACAAGTGGAACACTCCTTTGTGCCTCAGGCTGGTTCGTATACGTCAGGGAGGACATCTGTTCTCGACGCCTCGGCAGTCTTGAAGGTTCGGACCTGTCCATCCTTTGGCTACGCGTGATGGCGACGACCATCCGCGCGTCTACGGGTGCCTCTATAGGTCCCATAGCGGTAATGCCGAAACAGACCGACTCATCGACCGTCAAATGGCTACAGATTCCTTGCTACAACAGGTCCCATCCGCAGAGATCGTGATCCTTGGCGATTTTAACGCCCACCACCGCCAAACTGGTCACGTTTAACCGATCATGCGGGAGATCTAATTATGACTTTGCCTTGGCATATGGTCTGACACAGCTGGTTACTTCGCCTACGCGATTCCAGATGAGGATCATTCACCTTCCTGTTGGACCTTCTGCTGACCTCTCATCCGGACGGATATCAGGTTTCCGTCGATGCCCTCTCGGCTCTTCGGACCATTGTCTGATCCGGAGTGTGGTGCCTCACGCTCCCCTCGATGACGTAACTGCGATACCACGGGGCTCGACCAATGTTGTTTGCTCTGTGTTGGGGCTCGTGCCAATGAACTGTACATTCAAGCCAACTGATCTTTCGCTTTGGGCGCTTGTATACGTGCGGTGCATCTGCGGCGTAGGCTCCGCAAAACAAATAATGCTGATGCTAGTATAGCTGCTCCCAGCAGAAGATAAATAACCACATATTGATGTAGGTCGATGTTTAATAACTGATCTCCAACTCTGTGTTTATTTTTTTTATTTATTTATTATTCTGAACAATAAAATTACAAGTCAAATCTCATCAGTATAAATAAAATAAAGTATAAAATATCACAAAATAATAATAACAATATTTGTCACAAAAAAAAAATTAAGATTATTTTTAAAAATTTCATCAAAAATTTTAAACATTGAAAGTTATATAATAGCATCAGCATGTAGAAATTCGTCAACACTATAATTACATTTTTCCAGTAGGAACTTTTTTAAGGTATTTTTGAAACTATTCTTGTATAACATATTTTTTAAGTCAGTAGGTAATCTATTAAATAGAAGTACTGATCGATATTGAGAACAGTGTCGTCATTACCATACGAGGGACGATTTTATTATGAAAGTCTTTTCTTCTAGTGCTTTCTCTTATGGTTTTTTGGTCTATCGTCTCATATTTGCCAATAACTTTTGCAAATTGCGTGAGTAAGACCAGTATATACAGACATGGAACAGTCAAGATCCCAAGTCTTTTGAAGTGTTCGCGACACGATTGCTCCGGACCATGGTTCTGATTGCTCTTTTTGCAAAAAAGGCTTTGTGTACATTATATTTAAAGCTCCCTCCCAAAATAAAATACTGTAACGTAATCTTGACTTCACCAATGCGTAATAAACCAATTTTAAATGTTCAAGATCAGCTTCATCCCTTAAGCTTAGTACGTAACAAGCTGAGCTTATTTTACTCTCAATCTCGTCTAATTCATGTTTCCACTTTAAATTACTGTCTATTCTCACTCCTAAAATTTGGCCACTTCTACAGACTGTACTGTTTTATCACCTAGTGTAACATTCAGGGTTGTGTTTCTGACGTGCGGAATAACATAACATTTGTTCAACAGAGCTCAAATCGAGAAACAGTGCAGCTACCTTAAATTTATTATTTAATTTGTCAATGACATCATTAAGCAATGCGTCTATTGCGTCCTGTGTACCGATGTTGTTTTGATAACCAAACCTCTATCAATAACCTTGTTTAAGACAAGATGAGCCACCAACCTAGACTTAATTATGCGTTCGAATATTTTTGATATTGTGGGTAGTAAAGATATAGCCTATACATCTTGGCATCCGATATCGAGCCCTTCTTGTGAACAGGTACGACTTTGGCAATTTTCAGTTGATCAGGGAAAATGCCTCCTTTATGCACTTAAAAAAAACAACACAATGGTTCGGCGAGAAGATCTATATTTTCTTTTATTATAGTAATAGAAATATCGTCAAAACCGCAGGATTTCTTGGCCTCCATTTTTGTGTGATCTTTCGCACTTCTTCTACAGATGTTGGTCTTAGTGTTATATCGTTTTCGACTCGATTTGTATTACGCTTAAGGTATGTTAGTGCCATCCCAATTTCTGCTGGCTCATCATTGATACTATGATCAAACTGTTCAACAAAGATATCTGAAATTTAGCTGGTTCATGAACAATATTTCTGTCTACCTTTAGCATTAGTTGGTTTGTATTTTCTCAATTCTTCATGAGTTTCTATACTGAATATTCATCTCATCCCTTCGTCTGGATTCGCTGGTTGGATGTAATGGTATAGACTGGGACCTGGACCTTTCAGATCCAGGTCAGAAGGGTGTTCGCACAGTTTTTTGATCTGTCAATGGGGTGTCAGGGTTTTTGTCATTGGGTGTGCCGATAACAACAGCAAATTACAAAATATCAGTTTCTAGGTCTTTTACCAACATACTTAAGCTGTCAATTTTGTATACGGGTTTTATCCTACCCATGGGGGCGGGTTTGCTTCTCGCCGGATGATCCCAGCGCTGTTGCTGACTCTGTCACTGATGTGGTGTTACAGGAATGGAACTATTTATTCCATCATCTGTGGTACCCATCGGAGGCAGATCGCAGCCTGGTTTGGTCGCTCCTGTAAGACTGCATTACGCAGTAAGCAGGGGTGCTATCAGGCCTGGGCTGAGGCTTCGGCTCGGATGTAACACCAGCATGCTTAAAGAGTATAACCGCCTCCAGGTCCTTCAAAGTGTTATTGCCAAGGCAAAGTCAGAGCACATAGGCAGAATTGGCGAGAAACTAGTTCGCCTTCCTTCAAACGTGCATTCTGGTCTCTCGCCAAAGCTGTCCAAGGAATTCTGTAAGCCATCACTACCATCTGCACAGGAGGACGACTCACTGGCCCACGCCGCAAAAAGCCGACCTTTTGGCTCTTTTTGCGTCCAACTCGACTCTTGATGACAGGAGAACACACCGCCGACCATCCCGCGGTGTGAGTGCTCCATGCCGGATGTTCGGTTCTCACAGCGCTCGGTTCGCAAAGCACTCTTCTCCTGGACATCCACAAGTCGAGTGGGCCTGACGGAATCCCCAATTGTGCTGAGGACGTGTGCCGGAGTTGGCACCGGTTCTAACGCGTCTTTTCGGTACTCCTACTAGGCGTAGTCGAAATCATGGAGACAGCTTGTCCAACCGATCCCTAAAAAGGCGACCGCTCAGACCCGTCCAACTACAGGCCTATCGCCATCACCCCCTTGTTCTCCAAAATAATGGAATCCATTATAAACTGCCAGCTCATGCGGTACCTTGAGGATCACCAGCTGATTAGTGACAGCCAATACGATTTTCGTCGGGGTCGATCAGCTGGTGATCTTCTGGTCTACCTGACTCATAGATGGGCGGAGCAGTAGAGTCAAGGGAGGCATTGGCCGTTAGTTTGGTTGTTGAAGGCTTTCGATCGGGTTTGGTACAAAGCGCTTACAAAGCTCCCTTCCTATGGGCTTCCCGAGAAATTGTGCAATTGGATCACCAGCTTTCTTGCAGATCGGAGCATCAAGGTCGTTGTAGACGGTGCATGCTCCGACTTCAAGCCTATTAACGCTGGTGTTCCACAAGGCTGCGTGGTATCACCAACGCTGTTTCTTCTGCATATCAATGATATGTTGCAAACCGGTAGCATTCATTGCTATGCGGATGATAGCACTGGTGATGCTCTATACGCCAGCCGTGCGAATATTTCTCGGGAAAACGTCGAAGTACCGGAACAAAACTTGTGTCTGAAGTCGAGTCTTTGCTGAACAAAGTCTCGGATTGGGGCGACTAAATCTAGTCAGTTTAATCCTCAGAAGACCAAGTTGCGTTTACCGCTAAAAGAACCCTTTGTCGTATCTCTTCAGTTTCAAGGCACTCCCCGGCCTCAGCCAGTATCGGAATCCTCGGCGTCGACATATCGTGTGACGTGCAGTTTCGCGGTCTTGGAAGAGGCCAAATTGGCCTCTAAAAACAGCGTGCTCAGCAGAGCGGGACAGTATTTCCGGCACAACGCCTGCAACTTTACAAGGCGCAGGTTCGGCCTCACATGGAATACTGTTCCATCTCTGAGGGCTCCCAGTGCCAGCTCCTTCCACTTGACCGCATCCAGCGCAGAGCGGCTCGAATCGTCGACGACCGAGTCCTCCGATCGGCTCGATTCATTGGCGCTGCGAAGATGTTGCATCTCTTTGCATTTTCTTTCGCATTTACCACGGGGTGCTCTGAGGTGTTCGGATTAATCCAGCCGCCATTTCACGAACGCACATCGCGGCAGAACTCGATACCATCCACACCATCTGGATGATTGGCGGTCCACCACTGTGCGATTTAGAGATGTTTCTTCCTCGCACAACTTCCTTCAATGGAATAGTTTACCACCAGGGATTTTCCGGACCGATACGACTTGGGGACCTTCAAGAAAAGAGCCTACTCCTTTTAAAAGGCCGGCAACGCATCTGCAATTCCTTTCTTTGCTACATAGTATGAGTGTTCCACCCCTTTTTGTTGACTCTTGTATTATGAGATACTATTATGTAATCAGTTAACGCTAATAAAGCTACTAATTTTCATTCAGAAAATGCTCACTGATACATAGATAGTGATACTTTTCTGTAATGGAATTTATGAGTTCTAACTCTAGTTTCTTGTTATTCATACCACAAAATTTTGATAAAATATGTTAAGTGCAGTTTTATCTACGTTATTGTTTCGCAATTCTATATTAATACTATTATTCACGAAAACAGTGATCACAGCAGTTAGCTCACACTGATCATCATCCGTTTGTGTACTGACAGAGCATTGTTGGTGCTTCTACTGAGCATCTATGCCAGTCTCGTCATTATTAGTAGCATAATGGACCTTACATGTTTTCGACTTAGTTATGCAGGGTAATTTAGTCACGAATTTAATACAAATATGTTTATAAGAAATTCTTAATATTTCTCTTAACAGAAGCCTAGAAATTTTGGTCAGATTTCCTTCTTGCCTATAACTATTATCATTAAAAAATAAATTAAATGGTACATATGACGTGTTTTTAAAATGACTACAAATTGACTTAACTAGATAATTCAACTTAAATTCATTAAAGTAGTTGTTTTATTTTATTTCACCAATCAAAACATTTGCGTTCTTCAATTTATCTAATTGGTAATATAAAAACGATTGTAATTTTAATAAATTGCTGTCATTAGATCCGGCATAAATAGTCTGAATCGGTGAAATTTTTACAAAGTTTATCACAAGAGCATAATATTTGGTCAATATGCGTTGGGTTTTAAATACGGTGACGAAAAACTCATTTCCTAAAAGTCCTTGCTAATTTCTTTCTTAAGCCCTGGCCTGATTGGTCTGCAATAATTACTACTTGATTCTTTCGTCTCGACATATCGCAGTGGGGTTTTTCTTCTTCTTCACCGCAGAAAAGATCACTATCGCCATCTATCATTGGTGTGCAGCAATTTTGTATTCTTTGGTAGGTGTACTGTTACAGTCCATTATGAATGCTAATTCGTCAGAATGCTCTTTCATTGTCACAGTGGATTTAAGTGAACTGTAGTCAAGTTATTAAATTTTATAGTCCCGTTTAGAGGTCGGATAGGTGTCTGTTATACTGTTCTCTGATCTGTGTTTCTTGTATTGCGGAGAATAAAATTTTAAAAGGTGTGCATGTTGTGGATCTTCTTAGGTCTTGTATTCCGACAGATTTAAATAACTTTATTTTCTTCTCATAGTTTAATAATTTTTTTTTCAGTTTTCCGTTCTCAAAATTAAATTTTCAACTTCGGCGTTAGCAATGTTTAATTCCGTATTTCATCTTTCTATTGTACTTTTCAGGTCGGATAGTTCTAAGCTGTCTGTATATCAATAGGCAGACTTTGATAAGTATTATCGAACGATTCTCACTTGATACAGTCGTTTCAGTTCTAATTCTAAGCTTGTTCCTATGTGTAATGTTGTTGTATTTTTCATCAATTATAAAGAAGAAATAAATTTATAATTAAGTAAAATTTTTATTAGATAGCGCCCTCTAGCGTAATAATAGGCGATAATCTCACTAAGTTAGAGGTTCAATAGACACTAGTTTTAATCAATATGTTGCATGCTTACTTCCTAGTCCTCTCAAGTTCAGCCATGCGTCACTAGATGTCGTTGGTCATAAATTGTGATTATGATTGTTTAGTTTACACAGCTGATCAGGGTCCAAAGTCTAAATAAATAATTATTGCATGTAGTCGTAGATCCGTTACATTAATTAAAAATAAGCACTATTAATGCACTGGATGGGCCGTATTAACACTGTTAAGTTTATAAAAGTGTTTTGCACTATTCTTAGGCTATCGGTTTGTTTTATAATAGAAAACTTCACTTGGATATAGAAAGTATTGGTGTAACTGTTTTCAATCTATTCGTAAGGATTTATGTCACAAACACTGTCACTTGTTAATAATGTTTAATAGGTTCAATTCACACACTTTTAACGATTAATATTATTGTTTACTATTTTATGCTTATTTATTACGGAGCACTATGGAAACACAACCAGCAACTGTCGCGGAAGCGACAATATCTGTCAGTGTTACTTGTCTTCAGCTGCTCTATTTGGTGGCCAATACTTGACAAGTGTTTTCGATTCTCCTCATTTTCTGATTCGTCGAATTTCTTGAGCCTTTAGAGAGGAATTGATAGGTTGATGACATCTTTGATTGGAGGTATGTCTATCTTTGCAAGGTCTGGCTTGATATTATAATTAGTGACCTGCTTTTTGTGTGGAAATATTGTCAATGTTTCACTTTTAATGAAGTCCGTCCTCGAGAATGATAATACCGGCCTTGCTAATTTATTGCGCTGTAACATGGTGCTCGCATATTATTCTTATCGTCCTTTGATTACAGCAAAAGTACAGGTACGTATATAGTTTGTTAAGTTCAACCCATATATCATTGCACGGCGAAGTTTTGATTTCACACTGATCTGTGTTTTCATTTTTGTTGCAGAGAATGTCGTCCGACTTCATATGCAAAATAGGTTTCTGTAGCGGGCAAAGGTGAGTCTCAGCGTCGAATTGTGTACATCTTAAAACTTTTTCTTCTGATAATGGTACGTAAGAATCCTTTTGGATGTTGGTTGCAATATGATCTGCGATAGGTGTGATGCGGACCATCTGTTTTTGTACTTGCTGAGGGATAGACATAAGCCTGTAAATCTCGTAGGTATCCCTGCTTACCAACGGGATTTTGATCTCAAAAATAAAGTATTGGCTTGTCACCCTTGCTTTTACTTCCAGTAAATGATAGAGTCTGGATAAGTTGTTTTGGATGTTGTTTATAGGCAGAGCTAATTCCTTTGATAATTGGCTAAAGATAATATTTAACTCTTCATAGTTGTTCAGGCGTTAATAAATAAATATTAAACTGCCCATAGTGGATGTCTGTGAGGTCTCTACGAGCGTTTTATGAATGGTTTTAGATTTGCCAAAATGTTGTATGCTATCATGGATGAGAGGATAAATTCATTGTTGATTTCTTCGGTCTGAATTTCTTTTGCTATGATGTTGGCTTCTTTTTCTATCTTATGGTTATTGAAGATCTTGCTGCTTGTTCATAGACTTCTCGATTCGAATCAAAGGGTTGTATTCAGCTTTAACTACTGATGTTTGATTTTTCCATAGAAGAGCGAGATGTTTCTTTCATCCTGATTAGATTGATGTCTTTCTCGCATTTTTGGCGAACTCGTCGTCTAACACCGCACAAGCTGTGCTAGATATCCGACACTGTTAATAAGCCCGCGCCGGCGTCGCGTGTATGCTGACCGAGCAACATATGATGATGGTAGTCCAGTTCAGTGACCTCATGATGTAGTTGCGACAACATTGCGTCACATTTTGTTTGTTTAGATATCTTGGAATATATTATCAAATAATCGAAGTACTTGCGGAACAGTCAGACAGCTTCCATCAGCTGATAGTACCTTGATTTGGGCTGTTGCCAGGAGGATTTTGGCGACGTTTTACTGTGAAACATGTGTCACGTTTCTCTGCTGTGTGACCCTTTTTTTGATGTCTCGCTCGCTCGCGTTGATATTTGATACGTATGCTTCGTGCAATAAAGAATTGTGATCGCTCTTGCAACGCGCGCATCTTTTGTCGGAAAAACAGTCCTTGCCTTTTTGATCAAAAATACGGTTTTCGCATAAATTCAATTTTGCCACTGTTTTACGTTTTAATTCTTGTGTCTGACCTAAAAACGATTTACAGTGGAAAATTCCATGTTGTTCATTGCACAATGGACACGTGTATTTATTCCTTGCTAACGATTTCAATGACTTCGCATTTTTATAACTGATAAATGCTTTAGTTGATGCACCCGGGTTTGCCTTGGAATATTGAGCTTTTGGAATCTTGATGGTACCTTGCTGATTGCTCCGCGACGTTTCGTTGTAATATGATTTTGCTTTACGAAGTGATTTTCCGAGAAATAAGTGTAGTCTTGGTCCTCGTACTCACACACAACTTTTGGAACTCTCTCCAGTACTGATCCAGAGTTTCCAGTCGCCTTGATATGTTAGATGGGTTTTCTTTCAGCTCCATCTTTCTTGAAGTTGATGAATAACTGCTCCATTGCTTGAAGTTGTTGCTGAGTTGATAGTAAATCTTCCATTTTTTGGATAATGGACGATTTGATTGATAATCCGGTGACGGATGCTTCTAAGTCACGGAAATGATGCTGTTGCCAAGTGCTCCAGTATCCTAATGCAATATGCTTCTCGATCTCGTCGGTGAGACCCGCTTGTGGGAGGCTGACTCGACCGATTCGCTATTGCATTTAAAAAATGCTTATCGTGATTGATGGAGTGATGATTACCAATCACTGCTGTTGGTGGTGATGTATGCTGTAGCAGGAACATATTCACTGCGCAATTGCTTGAAAAAGTCACGTGTAGTTTTTGCTGAATAGCGGTAATACACGGGCAGCACTAAACGGGCGAAACGAAGATACGTTGTCGAACCGCGTGGTACCGCTTAGATCTTACCGGCACTAGATTAATGCTCGAAGGACGATTAAGATGTACGAGCTGCTGTGCAGTATCTTAGGGTAGATAAAATGATAAAGACTTGAACTGATTATGTAATTTATTCTGATATTATTGATAATGAGTACAATGCGCGACGGCGATGATTGCGTACTGAATTGATGAGAATGAAAAAATGAAACAATAAGGTAAAATGCTGATGTGCAGAAATGTGCGGTTTGTAAAGATCGTACAGTGTAGTGGGAAACAAGGAAAAGAAGTGTACCATTATTTATAGTTTCTTGGAGACAAGTCTATAACAATTGCATTGTTCCATTTTAGCTATTTTTAACTTGTTAATTTGATAATGTTTCAAAATGATTTAATACTCTAGTGAAGTTATTTTAATACGTATGTATTTCTATTTTTGCATTACTAAACCCAAATTCTGAAAAATTATTAAATTATTAATGGTTTCCGTTGACGTAAATTATTATTATAACACTGGAATAAAAAGTCTTTTTTATCACATATGTATTAAAACGCTCAGCTTCTTAACTCTCTACTGAGGTCTTAGGCACAGAATAAATAATAGTACTACGTTAAAAGTTGCACTCCTTTGATGTTGACTCTTGCCGACGTTTCAAGAGCCCATAGTTATTATTAATCAGATAAATCGCGCATAGTTAAATAAAATTTTATCGCTGCGCGCAGTGTCCGTATTACTTTGCATCTTTTCCCTCCTACGTCGACGGACTTTCCGTGGTTACTAAGGGCTGTTAATAAGAAAAAATACATTGTGAAATGGTAAGTTAATTAGATGAAGTACCTATGCTGACTATAATCGACCATATTATCTACTATGTGGTTCTGGTGCAACGCATGCAACACAAGGCCATTCGTCAGTAATCGCGATGCTTGGTTCGTATAGGTAGATAGCGTAAATAACAAATAAACCGAAATTCCTAACAGAAATATGATCGTATTGTACTTAGTTAAAAATCTTGTAAACAAAGTTTTAATTTCAGTATTTTGTGCTATTGTAACTTAAATTATTTTGTTACAAAGAAAGACAGTATAGGTATGTAAGTAGGTACTTGGATAGTGAAGTAAATTTCAACTAAGTTTTGTAATAAAGTACTTAAGGTATTACTTCCGTAGTAAATTATTACTTAATTCTTTTTTGCTGTAAGTACCTATCTAACAAAAAATTAAACCAATTTCTTGTTCTTGCTTTTTTTTTATTATAAAGATTTCAAATAAATTCAAAACAAATTCAATAACTTAAAAATGCTATATCTGAATCCTTTTAATTGCTCACTAAGCATCCATCCCGCAACAATTATAGTAGGAACGACGTTTTGCATTATAATTTATCAAATAGAAAGGTAATATACATATATTTCTCCCCATCAACATGGTAGCGAATTAAATTTTAGACTACCCCAGGAGGGTACCAGCACCCTGGAGAATCCTCGCTGAGCATCCACGACCGCTTACTCCACCCTGAGCGTGTGTGCTCAGGCTGCACATGTTCTGGGGGTAAAATTCACTCAAAACAACTGCTGACCCCTGCCCACGCTATCCGTAGATTTCTGCAACATCAGGGGACTTCACTCGAAACCAAACGCCAAATCCCTACCATCTCGAGACAGCGAAGCCGGCCTTACTCTTCAACCGAGACACAGGTGTCCTCTCCGGCTGATACTTCGTATCTCTCCCTGCAGGGGTACAAATTGGAACACTCACTAGTGCCTCGGGCTGGAGTTTGCGTATACGTCAGAGAGGACATCTGTTCTCGACGCCTCGGCAGTCATAAGGGGTTCGACCTGTCCATCCTTTGGCTACGCGTAGATGAGCGACCATCCGCGCGTCTACGGGTGCCTCTATAGTCCCATAGCGGTAATGCCAAAACAGACCGACTCATCGACCCATCAAATGGCTACAAATTCCTTGCTACAACAGGTCCCATCATGAGATCGTGATCCTTGGCGATTTTAACGCCCATCACGCCGAATGGCGGTTCACGTTTAACCGATTATGCGGGGAGATCTGTTTATGACTTCTTGGCATATGGTCTGACTTACAGCTGGTTACTTCGCCTGCGGTTCCAGATGTGAGGATCACCACCTTCCTTGGACCTTCGCTGACCTCTCATCCGGACGGATATCAGGTTTCCGTCGATGCCCCTCTCGGCTCTTCGGACCATTGTCTGATCCGGATGTAGTGCCACCTTCCCCTCCCGCGGTTCGCGTTCTGCAGGTTGCCGCCGTGTTTGGCATTACAGGTCGGCGGATTGGGACGGATGCGGTTTTCTTTGCATCCTACCCATGGGGGCGGGTTTACTTCGCCGGATGATCAGCGCTGTTGACTCTGTGTCACTGATGTGATGTTACAGGATGGAACTATTTATTCCATCATCTGTTGGTACCCATCGGAGAGATCGCAGCCTTGGTTTGGTCGCTCCTGTAAGACTGCATTACGCAGTAACAGGATGCTATAAAACACTGGGCTGAGCCTTCAGCTCGGGACTGTAAACACCAGCATGCTTAAAAGGCGCTTCGCCTCCAGGTCCTTCAAAGTGTTATGCCAAGGCAAAGTCAGAGCACATAGGCAGAATTGGCGAAACTAGTTCGCTTCCTTCGGGAACCGTGCATTCTGGTCTCGCCAAGGCTGTCCAAAATTCATGGCCATCACTACCACCTGTGCAGGGAGGACGACTCACTGGCCACGCCGCAAGCCGACCTTTTGGCTCCTTTGCGTCAACTCGACTCTTGATGAAGGGAGAACACACCGCCAGCCATCCCGCGGTGTGAGTGCTCCATGCCGGATGTTCGGTTCTCCAGTGCGCTGGTTCATAAGCACTCCTTTCCTGGACATCCACAAGTCGTGGGCCTGACAGAATCCCAATTGTGCTGAGGACGTGTGCTCGGAGTTGGCACCGGTTTAACGTCTTTTCCGGTACTCCTACTCCTAAGCGTAGTACCGAAATCATGGAGACAGCTTTTGTCCAACTGATCCTAAAAAAGGCGACCGCTCAGACCCGTCCAACTACAGGCCTATCGCCATCACCTTGTTCTCCAAATAATGGAATCCATTATAAACTGCCAGGCTCATACGGTGCCTTGAGGATCACCAGCTGATTAGTGACCGCCAATACGGTTTCGTCGAGGGGTCGATCAGCTGGTGATCTGTCTACCTGACTCATAGATGGGCGGGTAGTAGAGTCAAGGGAGGCATTGGCATTAGTTTGGTTTTGCGAAACTTTCGATCGGGTTTCGCACAAAACGCTTCTTACGAAGCTCCTTCCTATGGGCTTCCCGAAATTTGTGCAATTGGATCACCAGCTTTCTTGCAGATCGGAGCATCAAGGTCGTTAGTAGACAGTGCATGCTCCGACTACTTCTATTAACGCTGGTGTTCCAAAACTGCGATGCTATCACCAACGCTGTTTCTTCTGCATATCAATGATATTTGCAAACCGGTAGCATTCATTGCTATGCGGATGATAACACTGGTGATGCTCTATACGCCGGCTGTGCGAATATTTCTCGGAGAAACGTCGCGATACCGGAACAAACTTGTGTCTAAAGTCAGTCTTTAACTGAACAAAGTCTCGGATTGGGGAACGACTAAATCTGAGTCCAGTTTAATCCTCAGAAGACACAAGTTTGCGCGTTTACCGCTAAAAAGAACCCCTTTGTGGTATCTCCTCAGTTTCAGAAGCACTCCCTTGTTGCCTCAGCAGTATCGGATCCTCGGCGTCCGACATATCGGTGACGATTACGGTTTATGATCGCGGAGAGCCAAATTGGCCTCTAAAAAGCTTCAGCATGCTCAGCAGAGCAGGACAGTATTTCATGCCGGCACACAAGCGATTTTAACTTTAAAGCGCAGGTTCGGCCTCACTGAGATACTTGTTCCCATCTCTGAGCTGGGGCCCCAGTGCAGCTCCTTCCACTGACCGCATCCAGCGCAGAGCGGCTCGAATCGTCGACGACCGAGTCCTTTCCGATCGGCTCGATTCATTAACGCTGCGAAGATGTTGCATCTCTTTGCATTTTCTTCGCATTTACTACGGGAGTGCTCTGAGAATTGTTCGGATTAATCCAGCCGCCACATTTCACGAACGCATCGCGGCAGAACTCCCGATACCATCCACACCATCTGGATGATTGGCGGTCCACCACTGTGCGATTTAGAAGATGTTTTCTTCCTCATTATTCTACTTGTGAATAGTTTACCACCAGCGATTTTTCCGGACCGATACGACGGGACCTTCAAGAAAGAGCCTACTCCCTTTTAAAAGGCAGTAACGCATCTGCAATTCTCTGGTTCCCCACAATTGTTGCAGTTGTTCATGGGCGGTAGTCACTGCCATCAGGTGAGCCGCATGCTCACGCCCACTCTCCTATATAAAAAAAAAATATATATGTATATTATTCTTGAAATTACATTAAAATATTTTCAACTATTTTGCTTATAAGCTATAAAACCGACTACAAAAACCGATAAACTAAAAATAATAAAACAGTTTAAAGACAAAGTGTATGGGAATAAAATCCCCGACTTTCAAAGAAGACTTTCGAAATATTTTATAGAAGTTGTTTTATTTTTAGTAATTATTTGACGTATGTTTCACTTTTTAGCGTTCCATTGGTAACCAACAGGACCCTATTATAAAGGCTCCATGTCCGTCAAATCCGTCCGTCCGTCTGTCTGTCAGCAGGCTGTATGCCAAACTTATACATATCATAGCCGTAATAGGTAGATAGTTAAAAATTTCACAGAATGTGTATTTCTGTTACCGCTATAACATAAACATATAATAAAAAATTAAAATAAATTAAAAAATCAAAGGGGCTCCCCTACTAGAAACGTATTATTACGATGATACGGAACCCACCATTGCGCAGATACGACTCACTTGGTCGGTGTTAAGAACAATAATTTTAAGGAATGATTTTGTTCTTAAAATTATTTTGTTGAAATGATGACATCAGAAAATTTCAACAAAAACACTCCTTCATAGAGGTTGGTTCGTTACTATTGACATTATCAGAATATAAGAATATTGGGCGGTTATATATATTTATATTTAGTATGATTATTATATATACAATATTATAAGTTGTATATATATATATTGAGAATATTATGTATTTATCCATAATATTAATCGTATTTATTTCGGTTTTCAATACTTTTAAGCTTTTTTTTAATTTTTTACCTACGTCCAATTCCCGCCACTCTATAAGTAGACCAGTAGGAAATGCCTCTAGACTTTCGCCCTTTGTATCTTTCATTATAGGGAATGTAATGAGATTAAAATAAAATAAAATAAACAAATGATCTTTATTGTTGAAATACACACTGAATTTGAACGTCATAAATTATTTGTAATAACTCCTATACCATAAAGTTAATACATTAACGTACATTTAATGAACATTCATTAGCATAGCATTACAGTTAAGCGCTTGGTGTCGCGCGCTCAACTTGACATATAAGTTTAATGTCATGACGATAATCCAGCTAATTTGACGAATCTTTACATTAATATTGTTCTCCGAAGCAGCAACGTTTTTATTTTATAATTCTTTTATGATGATCTTTGACTGTGAAGATTTTACGTATAAAATAAAAAATGATAATAAATAGATCTTTTATAATAAACCGTATTTTAGTCACGGCAGTCAGTCTGAACGGAACTAGTCATCTGCGCTGGACAGGGATTATAGTGCCCACTGTGTAGTAGCCACAAGCACGGTGCATTCTCTGTTACTTCACTGTCATAGTCGATGGGACTTTAATTCAACACGATCGGATAGAGATCAGGCGAGCGACTCCGGGCTCTTACTGAAATTTATCGACAGAAAAAGTCAATAACTAATTTTTGGCCAGACCTGGTTTGAATCAGGACCATGTGGAACAGCAGTCGTGGTAACGACCACAAAACCAAAAGCAGTTAACTCGAAATATTGTGTAAAGCTCATTTTTGTATGTAAGGGCCTATTTTTTTCAATCGCGAGAAAAAAAAATCATAGAATAAAATACTTAAAACTCCTTAAACAAATTTAAAATTACAGTTGTACTAATAAAATAGTTCAATGGATTTAGACTTATATATTCAGTCAGTTATAATTTATTTGATGGATAACTTTTGTCAGACGACTAAAATCGGCCCAATTGAATTAGGAATTAATAGTTTTCTTTTCGTTTTTGCTTATTTAGTCCATCTTTCAAAGGTTTGACCAGTGAAATGCCAAGGGATTAAGTTTGCCCTATGTAATCGTGTACTGGCGGGTTAGAATACCCACTACCCCATATCTTCCCGTGGGTGTCGTAAGAGGCGACAGAGGGAAACTGAGGGCAGAAGATGGGCTGCAGCATCTTCTGATAACAGCAAATAACAATAAAAACTGCGGTTGCCAACCCGCTCGCCAAGCGTAACAACTACGGCAATTAACCCACAGAAGAAAGTTACGAAGAGAGACGGCTGGTCCCGGCGACCATGGTAACGGCGGGGCGGGGTGCTAAATCTGGTGGAAATTCGGTTGCCACCTACGATGACTCGACCTGGCAACATATAACGCACGCACTCCGAGGACTGGCGAAGAATCTCTGGAGCTGGAAGAAGAGATAGACAAGCTGGAATATTATATAAGTTATCCAGGTCCGAAGAGAGGAGGACACGGTAATCCTCGAATCGGCAACGTTCTATCACCGGGAGGACGCCATCTGTCCCAAGGAGGTGTCAGTTTATCGTCCACAAGTCTCTCGTTAACAACGTTGTAAAGATTGGGAGTGTGTCGACGAGGTTGCGTACCTTACTCAGAATCACCAAACGGTATTCGCTGAAGGTCATCAGGTTTACGCACCAACCTCGGCACACCCCGATGTGAGGAAAGTGGAGAAATGAGGCCCACTATACGGTGTTAATGGGAGACTTCAACGCAAACTAGGCACAAGAGAGAACGGTGAGCTGAAAGTAGAAATTCGGTTAGGCAACAGAACCCAAGGGGCCAGCAGCTGGCCGACTTCATGGAAAAGAGGGACTCTTTATGATGAACTCTTTCTTCCAGAAGTGAGAAGTGAAATACAGGAAGTGGACCTCGAGCCCCGACGGTTCGACAAAAATGAGATTGACTTCATTATGACGACCAGACACCAACTGTTCAGTGATGTCTCAGTGATCGCGAGGTTGAAAACTGGTAGCGATCACCAATGAATAGAGCACACTGAACCTAAACGTTAAGTTGGAGGTGTCGTTAATGAAGTCAACGTCTGTCCGTCAATCAAATCAATCGTCTCGTCCCCTCGTGCTCTAATCCAAAGTCCCGAACCTTTCAGCTCGAGTTACAAAACCGTTTTCAGTGCCGAGATTGCAATGCAGTGGATGATATGAATGACAAGCTCGTGGAAACTGTCGCGGTCGGAGCTAAGTTTTGTAAGACCCGCCGCAGAAGAACACAAAACTCTCGATCACACTCTTAATCTCATGGCTGTTAGACGGAAATGTTGCAATCTTCATAGATTTGATAGCATACAGCAACTGAACAGACAGATCTCCAAATGCATGCGGCGGGACTTGCAACTGTACTGCTCGTATTGAAGAAGCGATCGAGAGGAAACAAGGCCCCAAAGTCTTTGCTGAGATCTGTCTGCCAGAAAGAGCCAACTGTCGAAGCTGAAGACCGAGTGTGGCAGCGTCGTTTCCGGGACACCAGAGATTTGAGTGAGATTGTGAGAGTTCTATGGGCAGCTGTACACATCATCGTTGGAGCCACACGCAGTGTGGTAACGATCCAAGAGCAAGTCTTATCCGACACTATTCGATGATATTCCGGACGTCGGTCTGAGCGAGATTAGAATGGCTCTCCAGCACCTTAAAAACGGCAAGGCCCCAGGCAAGGATGGAATTACAGCGGAGCTTCTGAAAGCGGGTGGAAAACCGGTACTTGTAGTCCTTCAGAAGCTCTTTAATTCCGTCCTCCATGGTGGCACTACACCGAAGGCGTGGAGCAGAAGTGCAGTGGTCTTGTTCTTTAGAAAGGCGACAAAGCTCTCTTGAAGAACTACAGACTGATTTCCTTCTGAGCCGCGTCTACGTGCTGTTTTAGAGTCATTACGAATCGTCTCGCATGCAGACTCGACGACTTCCAGCCTCCCGACAAGCCGGTTTCCGAAAAGGCTTTAGCACCATAGACCATACATACCCTTCGACAAATTGTACAGAAGTCCGAAGAGTACAATTTGCCACTATTTCAGCGTATGTGCCAATTGGACTGTCGGTATATCGAGGGTACTGAAGTGTTTTATGCAGTAGAGCTACAGTCTATCCAGTACAGAACCAAGTACGAAAACCTATCCAACTGCAGAGAGGTGTAACACAGGGTGACGTAATATCCCCAAAACTCTTCACCGCTGCGTTGGAAGACGTTTTCAAGCTACTGGACTGGAAAGGATACGGTATTAACATCAATGGCGAGTACATCACTCACCTTCGATTTGCCGACGATATAGTCCTTATGGCAGAATCGCTGGGGACCTAAGCACTATGCTCAATGACCTCAATAGTGTCTCCCAACGGATAGGTCTCAAGATGAACATGGACAAAACAAAATCATGTTTAATGTCCATGTCACACCTATGCCGGTAGTTGTTGGAGCACTAAGCTCGAAGTTGTTGACGAATATGTTTACCTGGGACAAATAGTCCGACTGGTAAGTCCAACTTCGACCGAGAGGTCAATCGACAGATTCAACTCGGCTGGGCGCGTTCGGAATTACGACCATCTTCTCGTCAGGCATACAAAACCTCAAAACAAAATTGTACAACCAATGCGTGTTGCCAGTGATGACATATGGAACTGAGACGTGGTCCTTCACTGCTGGGCGTATGAGGAAGCTCAAGGTCTATAGCTAGGGTTTCTCTGCGTGATAAACTTAGAAATGAGGATATCCGCAGTAGAACCAGAGTAACCGACATAGCCAAAGTTAGTAAGCTGAAGTGGCAATGGGCCAGCCTATAGCTCGAAGAACCGACTACCGTTGGAGAAGTGGCAGCCTCGTACCGGCAGGTGACGAAGTGTAGGGCGTCCCCACTAGATGGAGTGACGACATGGTAAGACATGCAGGAGTCAATGGATGCAGGTGGCTCAGGACCAGCTTTGTGGCATTCCGTGGGGAGGCCTATGTTCAGCAGTGGACTTGAAGGGCTGTAATGATGTAATGTAGTTAAGGGGAGCTCGCAATAAGGATAAAAAAAATAAACAAAATAAAATGTTTATTAATCCACGAAACTATTTATCTGAAATACGTTATCGAAGTGCGATTGAATAACAAACGTTTTGGTGTTTGCCGCCAGTCGGTAAAATTTACAATTATTTACTCTATACTTTTATGTTAAAGGTACCGAACTCTTTTCAGCATCTAATACTAGCAGTTATTAAAGGCCGTGCGTCTATCTACAGTACATCCATTTACATTAAATTGCGTATTTCATCGAATTACATATTTACTCAAAAAGAGCTATGCCATTCATCTCCGATGAATAAAGAAACGCATGCCAGTAGAAATACTTTTAGAATACTATCAGGAGAGTTACTTTAATTCGTGATATAACGAATGCTATTCGATGCACCAGTTGAAGACATTCTCAATTCATTTGGAATATGTTTAGCGATGATTGTTTACCACAATGACCGATTTAAATCATTTTGTTAGAAGGAGGTACCATGGGAAAATCATCAATTCAATGATTTCAAAGCCATTTGCACGACTTGTTTAATTTGAGAGTTCTTTTTTTTTATAGGATAAGGTGTCAAACTTGAGCACAGTCCACCTGATGGTAAGGATGCTGTGGCCCATGAACATCTACATTTTATCCTCGATGACGAATCAAAATGCAGATGCGTTGTTACCCGTGAGGACTAAAGATGAATGCCTCTTTCAATAAAAACGGGTCTCCAGTTCTCTACACTCCTACCCACGAAACACAGCAGCGTTAAGGTACAGAACACTAGGCAGGCCTTCCTTCGCGGACCTCTAACTCCACCTGCCTTGGCAGGCCCCCTCCGAGCCAGGTGCGTAGAGGCCATGCAGCCAGGAAATTCAGCACTCCTGAGCACTAGCCTTCCCAACCCCAGCCTGGTGAACCTCATTTTTTTTTAAATTTCGAGTTATACTCACGAAGATGCACTGCCCATCTCTGTTTTATTTTACTCTGTCACCTCTTGCAACAACCATAGAACGATATGTAAGGCTAGTGTAAATTCTTACGCCGCCACTACACGGTTAAAAATAAAGAATCGATTCTGTTATTTTTTTAATCCAACTAGCAGCATTTAAAAAAAAAAACAACGATCGCTTCAGAGCATTTAAAGGACGTTATATAGTAATATAATGAGTTAATAATAACAACACATTTATGAAATATTGGTTATACATATATTTGCCAGATGTGTACTTAAAGTTAAAATTACAGCCTATATACGTCCCCACTGATGGGCACAGGATTCCTCTCATTTCTGAGGAAGGGATTTAAGACAAGTAAATGTCCGCCACGCTGCCCAAATGCGTGTTAACAGACTTCACATGTCTTCAAAATATTTTTTGTACTTAGACATACAGGTTTCCTCACGATATTTTCCTTCACCGCCGAGCACGTGGTAAACCGCATTAACAATTTTAATTAGTTGCCGGTGGGGATCACGCAGGTTGCTCCCATTACTGTGGAATTATAGCGCGCTTCGACCCAGAGCTACTACGGTTCTTGATGTGTAATTACGCACAAACTTTATGTTCCTTATTACAGCTGACATGTCAAGAAGGTAATTAGCTGGATAAATGTTCGCACAAACACTTCGACGTATTGTTGGCTTTTGCACGAAGTCTGCTAACGAATCTGGAAATCACAAATTTGTTCTGGCTAACTTCTTGCTAAAGTTGCCATGATAGAAAAACTAACATTAACCGTTACCGTTACAGCCCATAAAAGTCCACTGCTGAGATAGGCCTCCCAATAGATGGTCTCATGGGGGATATTTGCCATAGTGAATTTTGATTGGCAGGAAAGTTCCAGCCAGAGGTTTTAACTTTTGTGTTGCTTTTTATAGGAGAGGGCAAACGAGCATGCGGCTCACCTGATGGTAGTGATTTCACCGCCGCCCGAACAACTGCAACACCAGGAACAGAGGAATTACGGATGCGTTGCCGGCCTTTTAAAAGGAGTAGGCTCTTTTCTTGAAGGTCCTAAGTCGTATCGGTCCGGAAAAATCGCTGGTGGTAAACTATTCACAAGGAAGTTGTGCGAGGAAGAAAACATCTCTAAATCGCACAGTGGTGGACCGCCAATCATCCAGATGGTGTGGATGGTATCGGGAGTTCTGCCGCGATGTGCGTTCGTGAAATTTGGCGGCTGGGATTAATCGAACAATTCCTCAGAGCACTCTCCGTGGTAAATGCGAAGAAAATGCAAAGATGCAACACTCTTCGCAGCGCCAATGATCGAGCCGATCGGAAGGACTCGGTCGTCGACGATTTGAGCCGCTCTGCGCTGGATGCGGTAAAGTGGAAGGGCCGCTGGGGTGCCAGCCCAGAAATGGGAACAGTATTCCATGTGAGGCCGAACCTGCGCCTTGTAAAGTTGCAGGCGTTGTGCCGGCGTGAAATACTGTCCCTCTGCTGAAACACGCCAAGATTTTTAAGGCCAACTTGGCCCTTCTCTTCCAGTGACCACGAAACTGCGTCACTCGATATGTCGACGCCGAGATTCCGATACTGGCTGAGGCAACAAGGAAGTGCCTTGAAACTGAGGAGATACGACAAGGGTTCTTTTAGCGGTAAACGCGCAAACTTGTGTCTTCTGAGGATTAAATTGACTAGATTTGGTCGCCCCAATCCGAGCCTTTGTTCAGCAAAGACTCGACTTCAGTCTAAGTTTGTTCCGGTACTCGACGACGTTTTGAGAAATATTGGCACAGCCGGTGTATAGGCATCACCAGTGCTGTCGTCCGCATAGCAATGAATGCTACCGGTTTGCAACATATCATTGATATGCAGAAGAAACAGCGTTGGTGATAGCACGCAGCCTGGAACACCAGCGTTAATAGGCTTTTGGTCGGAGCATGCTGCGTCTACAACGACCTTGATGCTCCGATCTACAAGAAAGCTGGTGCTCCATTGCACAATTCTCAGGCCGCAGGAAGGGCTTCGAAAGAAGCGCTTTGTGCCAAACCGATCGAAAGCCGCAGTATGTCAAACTAACGGCCAATGCCTCCCTTGGACTCTACTGCCTCCGCCCATCTATGGTCAGGTAGACCAGAAGATCTTGATCGACCCGACGAAAACCGTATTGGCGGTCACTAATCAACTGGTGATCCTCAGGTACTGCATGAGCTGGTGGTTTATAACGAACTCCATTATTTGGAGAACAAGGCCTGTAGTTGGATGGGTTTGAGCGGTCGCCTTTTTTAGTGATCGGTTGGACAAAAGCTGTCTTCCATAATTTCAGGACTACGCCTGGGGGTAGGAGTACCGGAAAAGACGCGTTAGAACCGGTGCCAACTCCGGGCACACGTCCTCAGCACAATTGGAGGATTCCGTCAGGCCCACTCGAATTGTGGATGTCAGGGAAAGGTGCTTTGCAGAACCGAGCTGTGAGAACCGCACATCCGGCATGGAGCACTCACACCGTGGGATGGTCGGCGGTGTTTTCCCCGTCATCAAAGTCGAGTTGGACGCAAAGGCCCTAAAGGTCGCTTTCTCTTTTGCGGCGTGGGCCAATGAGTCGTCCTCCTGTGCAGAGATGGTAGTGATGGCTTACAGAAATTCCTTTGGACAGCCTTGGCGAGAGACCAGAATGCAGGTTCCCGAAGGAACGTGAACTAGTTACTCGCCAATTCTGCCTATGTGCTCTGTTTTTGCCTTAGCAATAACTCTTTAAGGACCTGGAGCGAGTTATACTTCTTTTAAGCATGCTGTGTGTTTACATCCCGAGCCATAGAAGCCTCAGCCCAGGCCTGATAGCACTCCTGCTTACCGCATAATGCAGTCTTACAGGAACGACCAAACAAGGCTGAGATCTGCCTCCGAAGGGTACCACAGATGATGGAATAAATAGTTCCATTCCCTGCACCACATCAGTGACAGAGTCAGCAACAGCGCTGGGATCATCCGGCGAAACAAATCCGCCCCCATGGGTGGGATGCGAAAGACCGCATTCCGTCCCAATCCGCCGACCTGTAATGCCAAACACGGCGGCAACCTGCAGAACGCAACCGCGAGGGGCGTGAGTGGCACCACTCCGGATCAGACAATGGTCAAGAGCCGAGAGGGCATCGACGGAAACCTGATCCGTCGGATTAGAAGTCAGCAGAAGGTCCAACAGGGAAGATGTATAATAAGGTGTAAGTCATAAACAGATCTTCCCACATGAACGGTTAAACGTGAACTGGGCCATTCGGCGTGGTGGGCGTTAAAATCGCCAAGGATCGATCTCTGCGGATGGGACCTGTTGTAAAGAATCTGTAGCCATTTGGACGTGGTCGATGGTCGGTCTGTTTCGGCATTACCGCTATGGGACCTATAGAGGCACCCATAGGCGCGCGCGGATGGTCGTCGCTATCTGCGTAGCCAAAGGATGGACAGGTCGAACCTTCAAGACTGCCGGGCGTCGAGAACAGATGTCTCTCTGAAGTACACGAAGTCAGCCCGAGGCACAAAGGTGTTCAATTTGTACCCTGGGTAGGAGATACGAAGTATCAGCCGGAAGGACACCTGCGTCTCGGTCAGAAGAAGCAAGGCCGGCTTCGCCGTCTCCAGAGATGGTAGTTGACGGCGTTTAGGTTCGAGTGAAGTCCCCTGATGTTGCAAAAATTCACGGATAGCGTGGCGGGTCGCCTTAGTCTTGTAGCTCAGTTTGCCCTTCGACAGTTGTTTGAGCGGATTTTTAGAATACGCGGGCAGCCTGAGCACCCACGCTCAGGGTAGATATGGTCGTGGATGCTGCGAGGTTCTCCAGGGTGCTGGTTGCCCTCCTGGGTTAGTCTATTATTTAATTCCGCTACCATGTTATGGGGAGGTGGGCCTCAGTCACCTGCTCACGAGACAGGCAAAAGCAGAGCTTCACTTCACATGCCTATGTGTCATGGTGGTCTTTGGCTCGAGCCAGCCCATACGTAAATGGTATGCTATGCTGCTATTAGGAAGACGCTGCTTTATCTTCTGGTTTCCCTCTGTCGCCTCTTGATATCCATGGGATAATATTACATTGTAAGATATTCTAACAGCCTCTAAAAACATTATTGTTGTTTGCAGTGCGTTATAAGATTATGCAACATAAAACCTTTTTGTCAAATAAGCATTCCTTTTTTATAAAGTAAGGATGACGAACGATACACAGTCCATATGATAAGTGTGCTGTGGTCTATAGACATTTACATTTGTCGTCGATTAAGAATCAAAATGGAGATGCGTTGTCACCCCTGAGGACTAAAATGGGATGCCTCGTTTTCAGTAAAAGGGTCTCCGGTTCTCTAAGCTCTACATAAAGAAACACAGCAGAATTAAGCTGCTATATTAAGCTGGTATTCTGTAAGGCGTGGTCTACCCGATCGGACTAACCTATTTGAATACTTTTCAATCAGTGTCGCTTGATCAAACACCGTCAAATCATATCACTTATAAAATGATCTCTGTGTAGTGTGTAGCGTGTAGCTTGTTTATTCATGAGATGAGTCAGGAAAGGTTCTTACCAAGCAATTTAAGTTTAATTTCATCTCATTCTCAATACATTCAATGTGTGAGCTATGTAATACTAACATATACGCCTAATTGTTCAGTATGTGAACTTGAGAGTTCGAAACTGCCATTCAACTACTGACATAAAGGAAGTTTGATTTGAATAATCTGGCCAAGGTTTGGCGGACCTTATCACTTTGCTCAACGTACTCAATACCAAACATCCTATCCGTTTTTAAGTTGTACTTTTCAGCAGACAAAATCTTGTATAGAGTCCTTATTATACCTATACCTGTGTATGTTGGCAACACTATGCTTGAAGTTGTTGACGAGTATGTGTACCTGGGACAAATACATGGGTCCGATAAGGCAAGAAAAAAATTAAAAAAGTAACTAGCTCAGTTTTAGACGACCTCCCATTAGATGAAGTGACGACCTAAACAAACATGCAAGGTGTAGAGGGATTCCGATTGCTCATGGCCGTGCTTATTGGCAACCAATTAGGGAGACCTACGAGTATGTTTAGCAGTGGACTTGTGAATAGCTGTAATGAATATGTTATGGCTACTGCGCGTTAGTTTCCGGGTTCAAATCCTAGACGGTGTTAACATATTGTAACCTTGTGCGTAACGTCATAATATGTCCGATGTTGTTTATCGGCCTTTATATCTCAATAGTTATATAAAAATTAATTGCTGTCCGTTAGTCTCGCTAAAACTAAAATCGGCTTGACTGATTTTTGTGTTTGAGGGGTCTCTGGAGAGTTTATATTTACAATTGGACCCGGTAGGTGGCGCTGTTTTCAAGATCTATAAGTTACCCGTGCGAAGCCGAGGCGCATCACTAGTTAGCAATATTAATACATCGAGAATTGTCATTTGAAAGTAAACGCTGTCATGCACTTGCGGTTATCCGGTCAAGGCTGTGGCAGAGAGAGCAAGTTTTTATCTTGAAAGCATGATGTCTTTAGCTGATTAAATCCGGGCAGAGTTCTTAGTGAGTATTTTAGCTTTGGAAATATTTGGTCATGACAAAAGCATCTGCCATATGGTAATTGTCTAGGTTGACTTTCAGCTGTTGAACTGGTGTCTTCAG